>JZLH01S0117252.1:11170-21514 GCA_001188425.1 Eucidaris tribuloides | reverse complement strand
CAAGATGTTGTGTTTGATATCTTCAATCTCATGATTGGTCATAAATCGGTACACAAGCAAAATGAAATAAATTCTATCAAACATTTACTTGATAAATGATGATATCTAGTTGAATAAAACACAAAAAACATATCTTTGAATGACTCCTGAACTTATATTAAAAGACTTTAATTTAAAATTTCTTACTGACAACTGTATGAGATAGAAATTACCTTGTCAACTGTTATTCATTCATGCCTTCTTTGGTGAAATGCTATACTCCTAACATCATTTTCGTGGATTAATCCTCAGCAATCAACGCTTGTCATAAAAGCTCTCATTTATAGCATACTACCTGACATTGACTGCAACTATGTTGTTGACCGCTGTTTAGACTGTTTGTTTACCATAGAGTTGAATGCTTGGACTAAAAAGTGTTGATTCTGCCAGTTCTCTGAATCAGAGTACTGTCCAAATCTCTTATAAATTTGATTAGTTGAAAAAATTGTTGATCATTCTGTTTGTTGGCTGATCTTGGGACAATGTGATTTTATGATGTTCAAGGATACGCCACCGGTAGACAGACGCTTATGTCATATTTTTGGCAAATCACGTATGTCTTCTTCTCTTCGTTCACGATAATATTACTTTCCAGAGGAATTCACATGGTTTCTCTTCTTATATTTTGACACAGTTTCATCATCATAAAAGTCATCAGACCAGAAACTGTCTAACATTTCTGAATTTGCCAACCCCTTTTTGTACCAATCAAATTATCATTTTATCTTACTGTGTGGTTCCAAACAAACAGCGTATGTTCTCTTCCCACTGAGACACCTCCATGCATATGCTTTAATTTTTATTTGCATCGATGTATGCGACTATGTCAATGTCATGTTAAATCTTTCATCTATCATCAGATAAGTTTTTCCCTTACGAAAATATAGCTTTCTAAAGCATTTCAAGAGATGTCTCTGTTTTGTTCGTGACACATTTTTATAACGATCAAATTTATCAGACCACAAACTGTTCACAGTTCCTGAATCATGTCGAGCAAATACCAGTCAAGTTAGTACATGTATTTGGTCTTGTTGTGTGATTCCAGTCGAACAACATATCAGATGTTCCTCTGATATTCCTTCACGCGTGCAGATGATTTTTTCATTGTTTGATTCGATGTGTATGTGAACAATTAAGACAACGTCATGTCATCAGATAGATCTTCTTCCATCATGATAATGCCACGACAAATGCAATTGATGTATCTTGCTTTTTTGATGAAGTAACATTACTATCAAATGCATCAGACCAGAAACCCCCGGCACTTCCTGAAATTGCCGAAGACATACATGTATACAGTGGCGTATCTAGGAAAATCAGCGCCCGGGGCAAGTGCTAAAATTGCGCCCCTTCCAACGAGTGATCAGGGCAAGCATGTACTGAAATCGCGCTCCTGCGACCAGCTTCCACCTTTGTCAGTGTCGATATCGCGCCCTTTCCAACTTTTTTTGCCAGTAACTTGCCAGTAACTTTTTGCCAGTAACTTCTACGGTTATTGAAATTAATATTTCAATGTCTTTTTTTTTCTACCCTTTTTCTACCTGTTGCTTCCCCTTTTCTTCATTTTCCCTCGTTTTTCGTCCAACTTTTGCCTTTTTGCGCCCCCTGAAAGTGGCGCCCGGGGCACGTGCCCCCCTTGCCCCCCGCTAGATACGCCACTGCATGTATATACCAGTCAAATAGTCATTTGGTCTTGCTTGTGTGGTTCCAATCAAACAGCATACGTTCCGTTCCCAACGACGATCCTTCAGACTGATCCTTTTGATTTGCATCGATTTATGCGAGTATGTCAATGTCATTTTAAGTCCTTCATCTATCATCTTCGCTGGACTTTCCATTTTTATAACTTTGTGAAATTGGTCGACTATTTGCAATAAGTTCCTTCACGTCCACTCATCATACCTGCCAAGATAATCAGAAGCACAAAAGGCTACAATGAAATAATTTCGAGGTGAGAGAATGTCAGATATGTAAACGTTTAGGCTACTGTAACTATCATGAAGCTCCTTATAACTATGAACTATTTCGGTTATCTTAATAGACATAAAAAAAAATTATCCAATGTGACTTTATTACCATTACATGTATTAATAATCATATTTTAATGATGAAGCTTTAAATTCAATCAAATGCAATTGAATTGGTGAATTCACAAAGGGCCAAAGTTCACATGTAAAAAAAATGGAAACTTGGGCCCTTTTAGTGAATTCACCGATTCAATTGTTACCCAGCCAGATCGACTTGCACATCGGTATTTCAGAACGGCGGAACAGTTGCCCCAATTCCTAGGTTGTACTCAATGCACGATGTGCCAACATTATTGGCGCCACTCCAGAAACATAGAGGATCGCACATTATCACGCAAACAATTCATGGCGCAAAATGCACATTCATTGACTTTATCACGGTCTCGGCTTGGGCTTGAAAGAATACAATCACATAACGTGCAGCATAATTATACTTACTGAGTTGTGTCACTTCACATGCATTCTACGCCATGAAGTATTATTGTCTGCCCATTTCTGTGTAGATCTCGTGCACAATGCGTTACACTCACGTGGGTTTGGAGGAGCGGCGTGGGGTCAAAGAACAAAGTTATTTGTATTGTTATACAAAAATCACGTTTGTTCAAGGTTCGCAATCTCAAACGGTTCACTATTTAACAGCAGTATAGTCAGTATAGTCAGGGGCGGCAGGGAGGGCAGCCGCCCCCTCGGCCCCTACTATCTCCAAAGTAAAGAAAATCAGTGTTTATAGTGTTTTTCGAATTAAAAAAATCGCCTCTAAGATTTTGGCTCTTTTGCCGTGAACATAAAATGCTTTTTTCGTCGGACATCCCCTTTTTTGCGTTTTCATTCGTTGGCGGGAAACTAAGGGCAGGAAAACTTATTCCCGATTTTGTTCAGCCGGAAGAATTTTTCCCAACGGACCCCCCCCCCCCTTCTGCCCGGCTTTCTGCGTTTTCGCTCAGCTGGCGGGAAATTTTTTACGTCCCCAGAGATCATTGCCCTGCCGCCGCCCCTGGTAGTGGTAATAGCAATGGTAGTATAGTAGTAGTAGTAGTAGTAGTAGTAGTAGTAGTAGTAGTAGTAGTAGTAGTAGTAGTAGTAGTAGTAGTAGAAGTAGTAGTAGTAGTAGTAGTAGTAGTAGTAGTAGTAGTAGTAGTAGTAGTAGTAGTAGTAGTAGTAGTAGTAGTAGTAGTAGTAGTAGTAGTAGTAGTAGTAGTAGTAGTAGTAGGAGTAGGAGTAGTAGTAGTAGTAGTAGTAGTAGTAGTAGTAGTAGTAGTAGTAGTAGTAGTAGTAGTAGTAGTAGGATGCCTATCTAGAGGGGAGGAGGGGGACAAGTTGCCCATTGCCCCTGATCCTGTATTGGATATGCCAGTGATTGAATATATACTAAATATACTGCAGGTATACGTAACACATTCTTTTTTTTACTTTTAGTTTTGCATATCGAAATGAAAAAAAAATGGCCCCTGTTATTTATATTTTAGAGTTGTTGGATATTTTATTACTTGGAGAAAGATTTACTGGATAGTTGGCTTTTGTTTCAGTCTCATTACTTGAGAAATTTAACAAGTTTATCAATCGAATTAATAAATGATTATACTAAAATTATACTTTAATTTAGACTATAGAAATATAATAACAACAATCATCATCATCATCGTCACCATCACCACCACCACCATCATAACCATCATCACCATCATCATCATTACACCGTATATGTATCACAATACACTACACAACCACACAGCATACCATAATACACTTTGCTTTATCACACTTCTCTGCACAAAGATTAAACAAATTACGAGATTTCTTAAAGATATTCTATGAATTTTATTTTTCATATTTACATAAGCAGATTCTGAAAATATTTAACATCACATTTATTTCAGGCTACACTGTACAAGTATTTTTACGTAAAATGACGTTAGAGCTATCAAGTGGCTGCATCCACTTTGCATATTTATGCATAAATTACCATTCGATGTTTGTGTAGGTATAATCTTGACATTGACAAACTTTACGCTGATAAAATCCAGTCAGCATGTTTCATATTTGTATTTATTCCCGGTGGTATCTTTGACTCATTGGACGTCATGTGAATTTCTTTGGCGTTATGTCAAACCCCACATTCAACAGTATAATACTTGAAGTTGAAATAACAGCTAAGCAACTGAAGAAGAGGAACAATGCGGTGACAACAGTGAATGGTAATGAAATGGTTATAGAAGAGATATAGACTCTTCTTGGAAGACAAATACAGATCTCCCAACCTTTCTGATCGGAAAATGGGGGTGATTTTGCTCAAAAATAGAAAAGAAGCAGCATTTACCATAGGAGCATGGAGTAAAATTATCAAGAAAAATAGGAAAATCATATTGGAACAAGAGCTGGGGAAGAGTCAAAATTCAGAATCTTTCCTCAAAATTCAGAATAGTTTGGAGGTCTGCAAATACAAAGAAAAACAGCCTCCTGGTATAAAATAACAAGAGGTCTGGTAAGCTTCACTGCTCACCTAAGCCAGAATTGGCTTAATGCGAAACTGCCTAAATGGGGAACTGCCCTTAGATGTCCCAGGGGCACTTCTTCCACTTGATCAACTTTGCATCCCCATTCCATGTAGACGACACTTGCTAAGTTTGATCAAAATCAATTGATTTCGGAGATATAGCTGAAAACATCTTCTCTTTTTTCGTTGGGATACAGCATAAACTGGGTTCTTTACATAAATGTGTAATATTTTCATACAATTAACCTTTTGTCCTTTGACCCTTGTTGGATTTCACCCAAAATATATTCCTTGTCCAAAGTTTCATCCATGGTCCAAGTTTCGGTAAAATCCCTTCAGTGGTACTTCATTTATATTGTTCGCAATAAAGTGCAGATGCAACAATAGGCAACCCCAAGACAATGTGCTTCCAGTTCCTTTCCAAAGTGGTGGCGTATAACTATCAAATTTATCATAAAACAATCATGTGCGGTATAAGTCCAAGACCGCTCAAATACATGGTCATATTGTATCTGCTTTCGTTTTGGCATTTCATCTTTTTACTTACATAACAGTAAATTTTACTAGTCCAGAATTAGTATGCAGCAATCTAAGAATTTAATTTTCCTAATACATGTACTGTTAATCAACAGAATGACCAACTTGTTAGGTAAAGAGAATGTCCAATTAGGTAACACTAAGTTTGGATTTTCATCTTCAAAATTAAGTTACATAGTTCTTCTTTTAAATATTGAACTACCAAAACATGTTTTTATTGAAAAGGATAATTTGAAAATAAATAAATCAAGGTGGAACAATTCCCGACAGAAGAATGCTCAATAAAGCTTCTGTGTTGACTAGGTAGTCCAATGAAGGGTATATCCTGTAGATGAATTTGAAAGAGTGTCAATTGTGGGTACTTTGGGGAACTCCCAATCCAACTTCTGTCAAGAAATCCACCCCTTTTTTTGGTGGGAGAGTAGTGATTTGATTAATTTATGATTTCATCTATTTGGTATTTTTTGCTTGTTGGATATTTTGTACGAGGAAATGTTGGCAAACTGGATCTGACCACTGTCAACCCTCACCCCCCCCCCCAAAAAAAGAAGAAAATCCTCACACTGTGAATGTTCTTTAGCCAGCTGCCTCTAAGAAAATGTTTCTGCCATTCCACAAATATCAGATTCATTACTAATTGAAAAACAGGTAAATTGTAATTAATTGTGTCATTGAGTTTGCTACGTAAAAGATTGTGTGGGCTTACAAGAAGAAGCTGTACAAAACTATACTTCCTTACAAATATTCCACATAGTTATAAATAAAACAACTTACAAATGAGATATACACACCATATATACATGCATTTGAACATATAAATGACAAATAACTTATCACACTTTGCACTAACCACATAATGCAAACATCTATGCAGAAAAAATGATTTCACAAACTCATACACAAATTAGGAATATGGCACTAAAAATTCCTCAGCATCAAAGGACAGATAAATTACATTGTCAGTATACTGAGTATAGTTTTAGAACAAAATTCATAAATAGTATTGTTTATTTGCAAAAGCGAGCAAACAGTTTCAGTGTCCATCCAGTTTCATAAGATATTGAAGGATGCATGGTGGTTCATACATAACTACAGTCCTCTTCATAGCTATTGGACTATAGATTACTGAGATACCACTAAAATACATTCATATCTAGAGGGTATACATGCAACTGTTAGAATTTGCCACAGATGTCTAGCGCAAGAACAATCTCTATATCTCATGCTCTACGAGCAGTAAAAATTATACAAACAAATATTCAGATTCTACTGAATTCAGGTTATTTCTTTGACGAAACCACAGAGTAGACATCCAAAACACAAAATTTAAGTCAGGTCACCGGACCCGGGGGGGGGGGGTACTTGCCTACTAAGGTAAACAGGAGTGTGCCACTCTACAGGTGACTTTTTTCGCAAAAAATCGCTTAAACCATGGGATATGGTTTTTGGGGAAAAAAAATCTTTAAACATGGGTCATTGAATTTTGGAAATTTTACAATTTACACTAGATATTTTCGCCTATTTCATCACTAAATGCTAAAAATGCACTGTTTCTTAATAAAACCTCAATAATAGCTCCATTTTTTGCCAAAATACCCTTAAAAAAGGGCGGGTTTTTCGACTTCAGTGGCACACCCCTGTCGGAGCCAAATCTCGAGTACCCCCCCCCCCCCCGGGTCGATCATGACAGAATTATTGAATACCCTACACCCACCACATCATTTTTGGTGTAATGTGTGAATGGATTATGCTTTATTTGCTAACATTTATCTTGCACAAATATGGTTGTGATGTTTGAGAGTGCTAAAGGATCATGTAAAAATGAGCACACCAAACAATGACTTGTCAAAACAAAGCAACAAATATGCCATTATTGAAGTTAAATAATAATGGTAATCATTATTACCAGGAAATAGTGGTATTCACTATCAGGGTGAAGAAAATCCTAAATTAAGTTACCAAAAAACCTATCTGACTTGACATGTCAGTATACTACAGAACTGTAATTATAAAGCCTTTCAAATCATGCATTTGGCATTACCCACAAACTAACTGAAGTTCAACAGGCATGACTTGAAATGTCAATTGACTACAAAACTGAAGTTATAAAATCTTTCAAATCAGCATTTCTCAACAACTGCTTGAAGTTGTGGGAAAGAAGATGACAATGATTCTAGAAAGTTGACTTTACAATTTCAAACAATCCATTTGAAGTTATTGCTTTGTGAATGTGCATAGATAGAACTTGACTAAGGCATTTGTACTATGAATATATAAATGTAGCCTAAATATAAAATGTTGCAAGTGTCCACATTTTTTCATCATTATGCAATTCGTGAAAACATGTATAATTGACTCCTTGAATCGTGCATTCAATTGAAAGATGAGTCATCCCTCAGATTATGATGAAAAGAATTGCATTTACTTGTTTACAATGATAATGTTAATCTACTTAGGTCAGAAATGATTAATGCAGAAGTGTAAGTTCTCTCTGTATTTTCAGGCAAGTGTAGTTAAACAGATTTGTAAAACTTTATTAAAGTAAAGAGCCTTAGTGGTATCCCAATTTGCCAATATCAGCGGCGGCTGTAATGTCAGACTCACTTTGCACAGACCTCAGGCAAGCACTACAAGTATCAATATACACTTGGTACATTATGTCATACCCTTTGAAACAGCTTTCAAGTGAACTGAAATTTATTTCAGGTGTTAGACTGAATGATGTACTGGCATCTAGCCATAACTGATGAACCCTTTGTCACATTCAGTACCAATCCTCATCATGGCAACACCGACATACATTTCTAAAATAAATGCATCATGTCATGTTAAATTAAGATCATGATGGAATATGGATATTTAGTAATCTTTGTGTTGAATTATTTCTGTACTTGATGTCCAATGAACCATGAATATAGTCAAATATAGGCAATGTAGTACATACCAATTTTCATTTCTAATTGTTTGACACCTAGATATTTCTCTAAGCAATCATTTCTTTGGAATAATCTGCAACAAAAGATGAAAACTTTGTCAATTCTCCTTCGCAATAAATCCAATCAAATTTGCCATTAAACTGGCAAATCATTCACCTTGCCGCCAAGGTCCGACCTAAGGCTCGATTATATACTGATAACTCTGATCCATTAGATGCTGCTTGGTTCCATGTATCACTTGAAGTGGCGCTTCCTCTGTCCAATATCCATGGAATCCACGGAAACATCATTTGTTGTCTCTTTTGGGGAAATACACACTTTCACGATCAATTTACGCAGCCGACATCCATGGCTGCCACAACTGGTATCTCACGTGATCCACACGTTAAAGGAGTACAGTCGCAGAAGAGACATTGTCAATATCATTGTCTACAGATTTCAAGTCAATTCAAGTCTACGCTGTTCAATAGACAGTCAGTATTTGGCTTTTAACCTTTTGTTTTCTTCTCGCAAGCTTTCTATCTCCGTAAGTAATGCCTCGTTGACGGAATATTTTTCTAGGAGTGCTTGGATTTCAGTCTGAAACAAAGAGGGAGAAAACAATCAATGTTTATATTCTTTCTCTATCATCAGAAACGACTAATAGCCGAAACAGTGATCACATCTTTTCAACTGCAGCAATGTAGATTATATTCTTTTCTTCAAAATGTCACAATGTCACTTATTACATTCTAAAAAATACTTGAAATACTTGCATGGATATCTTAACAAGACATCATTTTCCAAGAATTGCTTTGTTATTTACATGACATATGTTGGAAATGATTTGCGGAAATGCAGCAATTTAGCTACACTTAATTGTATGGAATTTCATACAAAATATGTTCTCTGTCTGAAAATGCTTGTCAAATTTGCAAAATTCAATTATTTCCTGCAAAGCTGCTGAATAAGGGCAGTCAATTTTTTTTATTTTAACAGAAGATGTAAGATGTAGATGTAAGATGTACAAACAAGTGAAAGTGGCTCGTATTTGTTTCACCAATTCTTTTGATATGCATATTCTCCAAATATGGTCTTTCTTTCTTATTCAGCTTCTCACATAAGTACATTTCTCAATTGAAAATGAACTTTGAACTAAAAAGAAATTACATAACCTCTACATAAATGCAAAACTGACCTGCATCAAGGGCGTAGGCTGGTTTGGGCATGGGGAGGTGCACATCTTGGGGAGGTGGAACGGGGAGGTGGAACGGGGAGGTGGAACTAACGTTGAGAAAATCAGGCATTAAAAGCAGAAAAGGTTGTACAAATTTCTTTTTGCTTGTCAGGGGCAGAACTCCTCTGCTCCCTTGTTGTTGTTGTGTTTTTTTTTCTTCTTTCTGATATTTTCTTTTTTTTTTCCTTTCTTTTTCCTTTTTTTTTGCTATTAAGGTGGAACTCCTATGGCTCTGCAGGGGGAGGGGGGGGGGGGGGTTGGGTGCACGTGCACCCCCCAGCCTACGCCCTTGCCTGCATTCTATACTAAGATAACATAGAGATGAAAACATATTTCTTTTACATGCAATTAGTTTAGTGGTCTAAACAATTTGGATATTTAATGAAGGCTGAAACCAACATATCCTTGCATCTATTTCAACGATGGCATGATAATTCCATAGCCCAATGAACTTAAAGCCACAGGCTAACATTGTGGAGCTTCAATCTAAAAATTGTCAAACTGTGATATGTGAGCTACATAGTAGTGTTCAAATGGAGAAATATACACCCTAGAATACAAAAGTTTGGAAATTAATGCTGCCACTAGCAAGATATGAATGAATAAACAATTAGTACTCGGGCCCAGTACAAAATAGCCCAGATTTACACAAAGTAAGTCTATGGGAGGAAATGGGCAGGTGAATGCGTCAACCTAAGATTTTCACTTTTTTAAAGCACTAAATCATCATTTTGAAATAAAAGTTTTTCAGGATTTCATTTTTAAACCTTATCAAAGACACATACAGGATTATGTAGCTCACAGGTTTTTTTTTTAACCGTGGTTAATGTTAGCCTGTGGCTTTAAACAGTGATGAATGTCACATGAATACAAACAGTAATATGAATGTAAAATGGATCACAAGACATTGGTTGTGAGATGGACAGAGCCATAACAATAAACAAATGCAGCTACAGTACTACAAACAAATAAGAAAAAGAACTAGAGCAATTCGGCTGCGCGCAGCCGATGGGGTATGCCTCCGCACCCCCGTCCAATTCCAAACTTTGAATGTACGGGGCATCGTAACCTTTGACCGTTCAACTCTGAAATCTC
>JZLH01S0117251.1:23076-34060 GCA_001188425.1 Eucidaris tribuloides | reverse complement strand
TATGCAATCACATTTCTGTTTAGGGTTCAATATTCGAGTTCAATAAATCAATAAAGTATGGGATTGCACTGTTTCTGAATCGCTGAGTTCTACATTTCAGTTGTTGTCTCACTCCAGCATTGCGAAGGTTTCGTTGACGTTTGTCAGCAAACAATAAGCATAACTTTTCCCTTTTGCTTTCCTATCTGTACGAGTTATTGAATACTCTTCATCACTCGATAGTTCTAATTTGTAAAAATTCATTCGCGGAATCAGTGTCCGAAACAGCTTCTCGTAAGCTACCTCATCTTGCTGCATTATTCTCCGAATCGATATCGTGATACGGCATTATATTTCAACTGCGATAAGTAAACAACGTGAAAATGATTAGTAAACTCGTAGCATACTACCTCTATAAAAATTCCCTGGTACTAATGTGCATACACAGGGCCAAGGGACATATTCTGCATGCATATTGCACACGTACCTTACAAATACGGGCGTGCGTGCACCCGCGCGAGTGTGCGAGACCGCTTTTTCGCTGCTGTGCGAGTGACAAATTTGCACGCAGTTACTGGTGCATGCAGGGGGTTCAGCGAAACGCAAAATCTCAAGAGTTTCGCGACATGTTCGATCTTCTCATTTCGACGATACAAGTCTTTATAAAATCATCGAAATCAGAATATAACGACGTCAAACTTGATGAAGTGGGTTGGAAACAAAACTTTTTTTTTATGACCTTTCAAATGATATCTACGTACGTTCAGAAAAGACATGAAAAAGGACGAATTTAAGGTATCAAAATGAACCATGCAGTGTATCATTTGGGAACCGTATATATCCGGTTCCCGTATGTGAGTATGTTACACGGGAACCGGATATATACGGTTCCCGGAAGCAACGGGTTAAGTAAAGATCTATGTATTTTATTAATTACATTTTCATTTATTAAAAGAATAAGTGACATGTTGTTTTATGCCTATCTAAGTATTTGCACTTACATTATTTGTTAATTCAATGTAATTCTTCACTGCTTAAAGTCAAATTTGCTTTACTTGACACTCTGAAATTACTAAATGCTCTTGTAATTTTATGACATGTAGGCCAAATACTGGACCATTCTGAAAGCTTGGAAAGTGTGGAGACGAGTCCTCATCCAAGAGCGTGTATCCCTGAACATGAAACGTCAAAATGATCAACTTCTGTTAGCCAAGGTATGTAGCATCTGCTATTAGATACTAAACAATTCATTCTTGTATATGGTCTAGTTGACCCGTTGCTTTAACAATTGGATCTTTATTTATTCTCCTGATAGAAAACTTTGTAAAACAAACAAAACACACACACACACACACTCACACACACACACACACACACACACACACACACACACACACACACACACACACACACACACACACAAGTTCACGCTAAATGAAACTGAGAGGGATAACAAAATTTGGAAATTATATTTTTTTAACCATTGATCTTTCATACACACTTGTATTCAAAACATCAAGGAGGAGGATTCACTGAATCAGGCAAAGTGGAGTGAGGGTTATGGAAAATTGCTGTGAGAGTAAGGTGAATCCCGGCCACCCCTTTAAAGGCAGTGGATCTGATTTGCAAACATCCCCTCAGACCAGGCAAAGATAACCCATAGCCCTTAGGCTATTTAATGAAGAGCATTGTCTGTGGAAATCTGGGGAAGAGTAATTGCCTTAGAATTTGAAAAATGCGAAAGAAAAACAATAGCGATTTAAGTGTACATTCTCCTATGGCAGGAATTTTTTCCTGTGAGGAAAAAAATTCAATTAGAGTCTAACGGCCACTTACTAATTCCACTTAAACATCGTTTCTAGCCCCTATATTTTGCTAAAGCAGTTGCCAGATGGCATTTTCTTTATAAAAATGCCATTGTATTATACACAAAAAAAATGTTATTTTTTAGGCATGCAAAAGAGAATCCACTGCCTTTAAGGGGGCAACTGGTTTTAAAATCCAAGATTACTACTACAGTACCACCACAAAAGAAGGAATCATGAGGGCTTTATGTTGATTGTAAGGTACTGAAAAATAATCAGTAATTAGCTTAGTTCAAGATGTATTCCACTAAGCAACCTTAAACAAGCGGAAAGAACTGCCACTTGTGCCAAGAGGTTGCAAATGTTTGTGTAATGTTTGTACAGAGCTACATTCTAATATGGACATGTGGAGAGCTCGCATCCCCCAAACTCTTTGAAAATACAGTTTAGCCCATACTCAAAGGTGATGTGTAACTTAATCCTTGGTTAAAACCTCAAGTGCGGAAGTGAGAGACCATATTATGTCTGACCTCTCAAAGGAAAATAAAACTTAATCATTTGTTAGAATTATGCACATAGTAATTTAACACACAAGACTTTGTCAGTTTAATGTGTGTCAGTTTCAACACAAATCTGCCAATCATACATCCAAGTTTTAGTTACATCTACAGAATTAGCTGTAGAATGTGTGCCAATGAAAGTGATTTGCTATGAGGATTTATTATCTGTGTTTTCTTTTGTCACATTTGTTCTTCAGGTTTTCAAGGCATGGCAACATTTGGTGGAGTGATGACATGATGTCTACAATGATAACAATTACAGCGATAATAAGAAAGTGCAATAAACATACCATACACTGTACGTGAAGTGTTGGTACAGTTCTGTCAGTGCAAAAAGTCTCATCTTTTGGATACCTTTGTAAGAGTTTTTGTATAAGTTTTTGTACTTATGAAACATCTTTTTCTCAGGCAGATGACATTTAAAGCAAATATCATCTACTGTGTTTATAGACACTTGGCATTATTCTGTTGAAAAGTCAGCAGAGATGCCTATGTAGCTGTATAATTCAAGAACTGAAGTTAGTGAACAAATACTGGATGGAGAAAAGTATTCCAAAGTTGGTGCTTAATTTTCATATTGTGACAATTTTTGTACTTATGTCATATAGAATTGTTAGTGTGTTTGTATTGTACTCATGTGTTTGTATGTGGTAGAAAATTATTTTGTAAGGCTAGTACTAAGTGAAAATGAGCAGCAAAACAAAGATATGGTACTACAGTGGGACCCTGTTATAAAGAGGTCGGATATAACAAAACCCTCTTATATCAAGTTGATTTTGTAGGTCCCAACTCTTTCTGTTTCTCTGTTTTTGTGCCCTGATATAACAAGGTAACTGTCGTGGTTGTTAGGGCCTCGTTATATTGAGGTTTCCCTGTATTTCTAATAGAATGAACATCAAAACAACAAGAAACAAAGGAGAGGTGAAAACTTTGATATAGACTGTGATGTAATATTGTTTACCTTAAATCCTGTCAACAGGAGGAGATTTGTATAAAAACAAAACAAAATAATCATATGAAATATGACAACTTTTGTGATTTTGTGAAATTTCAGATAAAGATAAAAAAGTCTGTGATGGAACATCTTTTATAATACTTCACATACAAGCAAATTTCAATATTTTCATAATATACATTTTTTTTTTTCATTTTGTACTAATGATGTATTTAAGACCAGGATTTCCGAGACCAGCACCAGACAAAAAAAAATACAAGGTTCCATTTGTTTAGTACTAGGTCTCATAACTGAGATCGGACCAATAAAACAGTGGTCTTGAGATTGGTCTTGGCTACAACGATGTCAACTTCTACAATACATATGCCACACAATCACAGTTGCAACCATATCCATATCAGTACTAAAGAGTACTTAATTATTTTGATATCATACCAAAAAATTATTTACAATTTTGCCAACAAAATAGTTTTTATTCATGAAGCAGATGTCATTTTGCAGGGGCAGTGTCAGAGAGAAATCGTGTTGGATGGATAGGGAGGTAGGTCAAAAAGCTTAGATTTCATGAATAACACTACAAAAACACCCCAATTTCCTGTATTTTCAAGATTTTTTTTATTTTCTATTTTTATCAATATTATTATGATTTTTTATTTATTTATTTTTTTGGGGGGGGGGGGGGCACAGCCCTGCCCTCTCCTGTGGCGCGCACCCTGTTTAAAGCCAGCCACAAACTTGTGCAGTACCCAAATGTGATACATGTATTAATTAATGTTTAAGCTAATTCTGCTCTATGAATATTAGCTAATGTATTTAATATTTCATGTTTATACTTTTTTTTATATGTATGTGTATAATGATCAGTATTTCAATGCATGTCCTTGTTTGTACTCAGCAGAAACAGTATTTTGTATGTATATGATTTATATTTGCTTATTATATCCATTTGTAAAAGTAATTTGTTATTTTTTTTTACTTTGTGTTTAGTTGATGTTGTTCTTGTGTTATTATTTAAATAAAAAGCTTAAATTTTATCTTGTAGATTCTTCATTAACTAAAGGTAAGGTGGGTTATATCCAGGAATGTGTAGTTTTGAAATTATGGTTCATGAAATATAAATAATGTATATTGTAATATTTTATATTACAAATCTGACCCTGTTTGCATTTCCCTGGAATAAGATTTTTTTTCATACTTCTGTATTCAATCCCAAATAATGAAATCTGCTGAATGAGAATTATTTTCTTAGCAAGCAAATGTATCATACTTTAGAATCGTTGGCATGTGAGAGAGGATACAACATTTTTTCCCCAAATCTTTCAAATACTCAGATGTTGATGTTTTCATACTAACTTGCATAATGAAAAAATATGCCATAACTTGGGGGGGAGGGGGGGGTTGTGATGAAAACATGTGGCAGTTGAGGATGGATATCCCCTCAAAAGGTCAAAATTGTTTGGTCATTGCTTTGTTTTCTTTTGTAATTTCTTAGTGCACTGTTCAGGTGAGAAATAACTATGAGCTTGGGAGTCTTTTTTATTTAAAGTAAAAGATAACAATATTTAAACCCCTAATTTGCATAATTTATGATTTTTTTAATATGTATGTCCCATGTGTAGTCTGTGTATGCCAAATTAAAGTGATAGGCTAACATTGTGGAGCTTCAATTTAAAAAAATTGTCAAACTTCGGTATCTAAGCTATATAGTAGTGTTTGAATGGACAAATAAACACCCTAGAATATAAAAGTTTGGAAGTTTATGCTGCCACTGGCAAGATATGAATGAATAAACAATTAATACTCGGGGCGAGTAAAAAATAGCCTAGATCTACACACAGTAAGTCTATGGGAGGAAATGGGTAGGTGAATCCGGTCAACTTACGATTTTCACTTTTTTAAAGCACTAAATAATCGTTTTGAAATACAATTTTTTCAGGGCTTCATTTTTAAACCTTATCAAAGACACTCAGCATGGGGAATCATGTTGCTCAGATTTTGTTAACTGTGGTGAATGTTAGCCAGTGGCTTTAATGTTAATGAGGCATTATTCAGAACTTACATGAATCTTGCTATTAAATAAGTAAACACATAAAACAAAGTTGTTCCTTCCTATTTTTGTTATTATCCTTCCAATGGTAACCAAGACCTTCACCAAAGTTGAAGTTGTCCAAAAATTGGCATTGACTCCCTGTCCCCCTCCTCACTTCATCTGCATGTTTTGTTTATAATGAGGAACTCTGTACATTCTGATATTTATTTTATGATGTGTAACACAAACATAGTGATCTGATCAAGTGCAATTCTGTACTCCTTCAAGGCTGGTTTTTTTATGTCATATTTTCTGATCAAGAGATGATGTGTTACACCAAAATAGATATATTGCATTTGGAGTTGTGTATTATTTTGCAGATTTATATATGATTTCTGATGATTTATGTAGCAACACTTTAAAATCAGTAAGTTCCTGGCATTGACAGGAAAATGTACAGAAATGAGCATGAATTTTGTGCTTGCGTTCAAACCCCTATTTCCGTTTCTTTGGAGAAGGATGGAATAAATGACAGCATTAGAATATATCTCAGGTGGAAATTTGATATAATATATGTATATCCCTCTTTGAACGTACATGTATGTAATAACCAAAGTGTACTGGTCATTTACCAAGTGGTACATCTAAGATTATTTTATCAAGATTATTCTATAGTCTAGTACTAGCTAGAGTAAAGCTTTGTTTGTATAAACAAAACATGACCTTGATTAATCTTCTGTCACTTCATACTATTGTATTCTAGTAGCAGTAAGAGTTCTGAAATTGAAATTTACACAGGGTATTTGCGTTTACATGAAAAATCATAACTTATAGAAAATGTAATTTGTGATATAGATTTTCATGTAACAATTTAATTAGTTTCTTTGTTTTACTTAATAGTTTGTGTGTAAATGTAGTTATCATGTACATAAATACTATTACAAATGTTTGATAATTTGAAATATTTATTTTCTACTTACAGTCCTAATTTTTTCATGGAACTCGCAGGTTTGGCACAAATGTAATACTGAATGTATTCACTGGTGTAAACTCTATATACAATATATGATTTTAAAGGCAGATATATTATGGATCTTTGAAAGAAATTAATTTCTACACAGTTTATATGATTTTAGGTTATTTGCTATTACTTTTTGATAAAAGAAGTACATGTACATCTATTTCTCTGGTGCTGCGATTGAGCTTAATAAGATTCTTTGTATTAACATATGCCACGTCTTGCCACATATGTAGAACAAATTGAACTTCCTCTTAAATAAGGACAAATATTGGACATTCCCTTTTTTTTTTTTATATAGTTACACAATTATCTTTCTGCAGCAAATTAAACATTGTGAAACAATAAAAAACTGTTAAATGCCATACTCATAGCTTTACACTTAGTAAAATTTGACTGAAATACTTGATTTTTTTGCACATGCTTAGATTAAATGAACAATTCAGCTGGAATTTGCAATTTTGATTATCTGTCAGCATAAGACAGTATTAATGTCACATTGCGATCTGTTTTCCGATAAGGTATTAATAAACATTTGTTATTGTGAACAAATAATGATACCGCTTGAGAGTTTTACACAACTGTATTCAACTTCCATGTTGCTAGTTTGCACATAACTATTCCCAGACTTCCACAATGTATTATATACACAGTAAAAAGATCAAATTTGACATTCTTTAGCTAATGATGAACAATATAGTACAAATTGTCATGAGAATTTCATGTCGGAATATATTAACAGTGACTTTTGACCTGTTATGTGACTTACATGTATTTATTCATAAGTGAATTGGAATAAATGATCTATTTATAAAGTTCACCTAATGTTTTAGTTTTTATGTACCTAGATTTAAACTACTTGTTAAATGTATGCTTGTTTGTATTTTTCTATGTTTGTATGCATGTGAGTGTATTATGTTTGTGTGTTTGTGTGAGTGTATGTGTATATATATGCATGCATGTATGTATGTAGTATGTTTTAAAAAAAAGATGTTGAAAAAGAAATTATTTTCATAGTTCACACCCCCACAAAGGAAACAATTTAATACTATTGCCAAATTTTAGCATATTAGAAATTATAAAGTCAGATTATTAAGTCATTTGACACCATGATATCTATTAATTTTCTTAAATTAAAATGATTTTATGTAAATGCAGTGATAAAGCAAAGGTTCAAATCATAATCAAATATGCAGAGACTTACAGGGAGGGGTCCTAATGTCCATTCTCTATGGCCTCTGAAAATTTGTAAACTTTTGTTAGTGTTTATGGCAAATATGAGGTACAGCAATTTCAGGGATTTGGATGTGGATTAATGAGAGGTGTGTATGTATGTTTTCATTTCATTTCATTTCATTTCATTTATTTTCCACAGTAAAAACAAAACAAATGATATATACAAAGCCCGGGGGGCCAGTGTTACAAGGTGTACCACCATGGCGCGTGTATGGACTTTCAAAATGGACCCTAAACACGTAAATTGAAGTCGATCTCAGTATACCCTAAACATAGTATTCAAGTCTGAAGAAAGATTCCCCTTTTGAAGTAAGACTTCTGTTAAAATACCCTTTTTTCCTGATTTTGGCGATTTTGATACCCTTTTCAATGTACGCGCGTACACCGCCCGACCGTGAACAACAACCCTTTTTACGCGTTTTTTCACACGCGCATGGTGTACACCTTGTAATGACACTGCCCCCCCCCCCATACAAAGTCAACATGACCAACTTAAAAGCTGTGGGGGAGCCAAATAGAAACACAGTGGCTTGTATACTTTAGCCCCCTACAAATTATAATATTACATGAATGTCATATCAAAAATTTATGCAAAAAAAAGGAAGAAATATGTGTATGAATGACTGTGTGTGCGAGTGTCATTGTGTATTTGTATTTGTGTACGTTTATGTGCTCATGCACCTGCTCATCATCCGCCGAATTTCTATTCAAAGCTACTTCTACTTCTACTTCTACTTGGATACTTGACAGGATCCATCAGTCAGGATATAACGTCAAGGACTTGGTGCAGTGTTCCAGACAGTGCAGACCTGTGGGTGCAATATTTACAAGTGCGAGTAAAAAGTGGATGTAGCCTTTAATGGCTGTGAGAAGTTACTGCTCCCAAAAATGCTTCCAGTGATGTAGAAGCCAGGGTCTCATTTGGGAGCGAGTTCCATGTTGTGACTGTCCGTGGGAAGAAGGAGTTCTGGTATAATTGGGTCCGGGCAGCTGTTTGTCATGCATATCATTATGCAGAAAATACAAATGCCAAGCAATAATTGCAAGTTGTGCGGTTGCTGTTGAAACTTCTGATCTCTTATTTTACTTGACATTTTACCCCTTAACCCGTTAAAAAGGTAGCACAGTCCGTTTATAGGAGCTAGTGGGGGGATTATTACGTTGAAGCACAATTTTTTTTTTCACCAAAAAGTATGGGAGATGCATATAGGGGTATGCTCCGTCCTCTAAGAGTGGGATCTACCTTCCCTTACATTGCTATTTGTACGTGTGAAAAACATGGAGATGGTTGCAAACAAAGGTGAAATAATTTTGCAATTGAGTGGTAAAAAAGGTGTCATGTATTATTGCCATTGTTAAAAAGTGAACGTGTAGGAAATTTGTATCCCCTCCCCTGCACTGGTAAAGTTTAATAAGTTATTTCCATCACATTCATTCTTGAACAGATTTGCAGATTCAAAATCTATCAAGAATGCTAAAGAATAGGCAAAAGATATCAAGCTTTAAAAATCAAGTGGGGCGATCCCTCATATAAATCGAGGGGGGGGGGGCAGTTTCTGCGGGCATAGACGTTAGACGTATGGGACCTCTTCAATTTTTTTTTGGGGGGGGGCACATGACATTTTTTGCTCCAATATCTGATTAATGCCCGAATATTCTTTTTTTTCTTCAGATTTGTACTGCAATGGGGCGGGGACATGCAGGCTGCATGCAGACTGTGTTGATAAAATGGCTGCGAGTGTACCCCTGCTTTGCCTTCAAAAATGTGCATGAAAAGGTCATAATCATATTGTAAAAAAATAAGATGTAATATTAATAAGCATGAACTTAATGGGGTGTCTGGGAGGGAGTTCCCCACTCTCAGTGTGAGAAAATTTTGTATTTTCACATCAAAAAGTACAGTATTTGCTCCTTATAGTGACAGATGAATTTGTATTTCATTGACTCTTAATTCATAATTTTCGCTAATTAGACGACATTTAAAATGATCTGAAAGAGAAGGGTGAGAAAGGGATACCACTGCTAGCAGAACGTGATGATAAATATGGCTGCGAGGAAATCCCTCTCACAAAAAAAACTGCCGTATATCCTTTGAACATTGTGCTTTATAGATCATATAACTTTGCAGTAAAATATCAGTGGTGATATTGTTAACGCAATTGTAAAATGACCGAATAAATTTAGAATAAACATTATGGGGGATTTTCCCTTCCAGAGTGAGAAAATTTAGAATTTTTACTTTCAGACTAGTTTTTGCCTCTTTTAGTGATAAATAAATCTGCAAATAAATCTTGCGATTTGTAATTTTCACTAATACGAAGAATTAGAATTAGTGAGCAAGGGGCAGTCGCCCACCCAATGGGGATGAGGGGTGCAAACATATCGGTTTGTCCCTCCTCAATAACTTTGAACAATATTGTTAAATCTTACATAAAATAACACTATACGTACATATTATTCAATTTTCCATACTTTTAGAATGCAATTTTGAACGCGGAGCGTGACGAAAATGTTGACATTTTTGGCTTTCCAGAAATTGTTGTCACATGTGCGGACAGGAGCTGGAGAAAATTTCGTGCATAAGTTATGGGGCAGAACTCGGGGAAAATTTGGGCAGAAGCTGCTTATGGGTCAGGAGGTTGAAGAAAATTGGGTTGAGCTGCTAATCAGGCAGGACTCCAGGAGCTTGAGAAAAGAATATTCGGGCAGGGGCTCTCAGACTGATCGGGCTGGAGCTTGGATAAAATGTGTGCAGAAGCTGCTTGGACCATGAGTTTGAGGGAAATTCGGGCAGTTTCTTCCAAAGAACAAAATAAAATAGCAGTTAGCTATAAAAGAAAAGGTGGTTTTTTTGTATTTGAAAATTAAAATTAGGGTTTTTTTCACAAACTGATCCATTTTTTGCCCGAATTTTCAGGGTTTTTTTTTTTTTCGGGGGGGGGGGTACACAGTGCCCCCTGCCCCCCCGTCTCATACGCCTATGTCCGCCGAGCTCACTTCTCGCGGTTGCAAAGTGTACACTATACCTCGGGGGAAATGCATTTCTAGGCATTATTTACCTTTCATCTGTGTTTAAAGAAATTTTCTCTCAGGTATATCGTTAAGAATGAATCACCTACACTCATTACAAGATTAAAAATAGCCGTAATTGCACTTTTTAAATAATCACCATTAGTACTCATTGCGATGGGCACATTTCCCGGGGGGGCCAGTGTCATTACAAGGTGTACACCATGCGCGTGTATGGACTTTCAAAATGGACCCTAAACACGTAATTGAAAGTCGATCTCAGTATACCCTAAACAAGTATTCAAGTCTGAAAAGATCCCCTTTTGAAGTAAGACTTCTGTTAAAAGTATACCCTTTTCCCCGATTTTGGCGATTTTGATACCCTTTTCGATG
>JZLH01S0117229.1:13941-27084 GCA_001188425.1 Eucidaris tribuloides | reverse complement strand
CTCTACCATTCCTTGGGGTCACTTTGGTAGCATTTTGAGCATGTCTAAAATGAAGGATACAGCAAACTTCTCCACTTAGGTATGCAGGTGTGTCTTTATTCAGCTCCTGTTCACAGTCGGTTTACTATCAATTCTGATCAATTGCATTATACCACATCCCCCTTTCTAGGATCAATATGTAACATTTTCAATGGAGTTCAGTATTTGCTGTTAATAGAGGTCCTTCCACTGTACTGGCCATTTAATAATACTGTCTCTCTGGAGAAACCAGTGGAGATTGCTGCTGGTTAATCTCTCTCAGGAGTTGTCACATCATGCTCAAGTAGCAGAAAATCAGTAGGTTCGCAATCTCCATTGTCTTGATTTAGATATTCACATTCGAAATGTTGTGGACGAAAGCGCGTCGATTATTTCAGAGTGTTAGTGTCCCTCTTGGGAGTCAACACTATGTATTGTAGGATCGAGGTGTTTTTCCTCTGCGCAGATGATGTTGTAGGTTGCATTAACTCGCAATACCATAATTTCTCCCCTGGTTGAAGATCTGGAAGGTGTGTGACTCGATGGCACCATTGTAGCTCTCAATTTGCTGAGATCCGTAACACCTGTTGCACGCAGTCATATGCAATTCTTCTACAGACTAAGTTATAGTTGAACATTCTGAATCTACATGTGTAGCTGATCTAGTTGCTGATCACCGATTGAATAAATCGGGGCGCTTGCGCTTCAGTTTGAGATTTATACAGTTCAGATGCTTGTCTGAATCTCTCAAATCTTCTAATCCACTTGGACCAGTTGCCATCGTTATCTATCACAACACCAGTACACTCACAGTCAACTTACGCGAATATCAACATATGGGACGAGAGCATACATACATACATATTGGATGCGGCAAATTCTTCCCTTTTACTTGAATGTAGAGCAAAATCCTTTATCTCAGCACAAGGTTCAAAACTTCAAATTGAATTCCACTACTCTGTAGTGTTTTGACATCACGTCTAAAATGAAGGACACAACAAATTGGTCTCCGTAACTTTAGCCTATGTTCATGTGTTACTTACTGTGAATATCAGCATGCTGACAGCTCAATCGATCCGGTTCACAATCGGTTTGCTATCGGATCTGATCGATTGTGTGCTAATTGTGCTTGGCCGACGCGTGTCATGACTATGTATTGGGGATGTATGAGAAATTTGTACCTGTAAATGGCGTAGATATAGATTTACTCGAATTTGCACCCCTAAATGGCGTAATCTAGATAACCAAATTAGCAACCCTAAATGGCGTGACATGTGAGAAAAGGCTACCCTAAGTGGCGATTGCCGGCGAATGGTGCTGAAAAAGTAACCCTTTTTCCAAAAGACGTCGACGACGTCCGAATGCTGGAAAAGAGACCCTTTACGACGCTTTTTCTGGACGCGGGTGCGTAGCAGGCCTTGTGGAGAGCGACCCCCCCGGGATAAAGACATAGCACTTGAAGGTTGGATGTGTATATTTAGGGTTAGCATGTTATTGAGAAGTGACAATCGCACTTTGTGATATTACTTCAGTTAAGTTTATTTTGATTTCATTCAGTAAAAATACACAAGACACAAGAAAATACACAAATTAAATGGATTTAAAAATAAGCACCATACCCTATATACTTTCAAGGTTCTTTGTGAATCTAGTGACTGTAATTGGTGTGTCATTGCCTTATTTCTCCATTAGATTTTGTTTTTATGTCAGTATGAATTTGTATTCCTCTGCAGATGAAGTCTGGAGGGGGAATTAAGCATTGCCTCCATCCGTCCTTCCTTCCCTCTTTCCATCTGTCCTTCTGTCTGTCTTTCCTGAATTGATTTCTGCATGATAACTAAAATATATTAGACAGGCTTTAAAAAATTTTAGTGTGTAGATAGGTGACCCTAAAATATTGGTCAAATTCGACTTCAGAGTCTGCAAGTCAAAGGTCAAGGGTCACAGCTCATTATATAATTTGCAAATTGATTTCCACACAATGACTTAAAGAGATACTGAACAAATTTTAATAATTTTTGTGTGTAGGTAGATGACACACAAATACAGACCAAACACTAAGAAATGCTTATGGCAGATCGCGTTAACAGGGTCATCCATGTCCTGTGAACACAACCACATATCTAGTTGTATGTACAATACATTGATCAAACCTTATGAATATATAACCCTCTCTCTGGATGATATTATTCAAAAGCAAGAAGAAATCAGAGGAAACCTAGACAAATTCTGATAGTTAAGATGAAGAAATAGTCATACAAACAGTACACCCAACTACCAGTTGTACATATTTACAGAAAACATATTCATCAGCAACTCTGCGAGGCTGCAAAACTTCCACAAAGAAATTTTGTAGTAACAAGCCGATACCTGAGGAGTGATTTATATCGCCATATTTCTGCTATTCCCTCTATATGTAAACACGACTGTGGCACACACAACTGTAGTAGGGCTACTTAGTTCAAAGCTGTTCACCATAAATATGCGTGATTTATTTGCTTCTAATTTCTAGCTTGAAGCATTTATGATTCTGCCAACTCTTCGGAGCATTCAACCACCTTATATTCCCCGAGGGAATATTTGTAAATATTTTTTAAAAAGGAGGATCAATCACCTTAGTAGAAAACATTTTTTTTACATCTCTCTTTCTCTCTAAAAAAAGTGCAGATTTTAGTATTGATACACATTTATGTATGATGCTAAGAGACAGAATGACATTAACACTATGTGTTGGATATATTCGGATATATTTCCATATTTTCTCCCATAAATGTGAGACCTTTTCCCCTCCCCTGTTCTGGTCAAAACACTGGGGAGTTGTCAAACAATCGATGCTGAATCATGGATTTTCTGTCGCGTCATCTGTTAGCCCCATCACCAGGTCAGTCGTCACAGAGATTTTAGGAACCGTGAGAGGGTCAGAGAAGCCAAAAAAGCTGGCACAGGGATGGTGGATAGATGGCCCACCCAAAAACCTCTTCATCACTTTCGCACAATATTACACAAATCTCAAGTGGCCGTAATGTGTTTGACAAACAGTTTGTTATCCAAATATGAAAAAATAAATGCAATGAAAAGTAATCTGACCTTTGGCAGTGAGATCCACAGTAAATTTCCCAGATAAACATTAAAGTGTTTAGATAAATGTATATTGGCATGGGTTGTTTCGTGTTAGTAACTTATTTCCCCCTATTTAAGAGTATGATTTTTGTTCAAATGCTCAGATATGATTGTACATCTGAATTTTATTTGTTCATAAGAACAAACCATCATTAAATTCTGGTTTAAAGGCATTCCACTAATTCAAAGAATCAATGTTTGTACCCACACATATCTTAAGTTTTTCAAGAATGTAAATAACATGTTGTTTTCTTGTGCAATTATCTGGTGTTTTGTACATTCTTGTGTGCAATAATCCCCAACTATTTATTTTTTTTATGTAGTTCTGTGGTATTTTATCCCTATCTGTGCTCAATAATCTCTAAATTTTTCATTATTTGCTGCTTCTTCAAATCATATCCTTCATATGAAGGGTTTGATCGCAAAATGGGGTAGCTCCATTTTCACCAAAATTGAGTTATTAACACCTACACATTTACCACCTACCCACCTAGTGATAGTATGAAATTTGAAGCCAAATTCCACATGCAAGTACAAGATATCTCAGATTTTACTTTTATTTTTCCATAGGCGCATGTACAAACTCGGGTACGGAAATTCATCTTTCTCCAAAGTTACTTTGGTGGAGTTCACCCGTTTTGCAATCAAACTCTTCATATATACACACGTTGTTACACAATATAGACCTGTTCCATTTTGAGAACGAGACTGAGGCTCCATAGCTGAGGGGCTTCCGAGAGTATAACAAAAGATGAGTATCTTCACCTATGCATTTCTTTAGTTCAGGAACAGCTCTACATCGCCTCATCTTTTGTTCGTTTGCTCTAGAAGCCCCCCCCCCCCCATCACCCCACCCTCCAGCTTTGGCACGCATCACGTTCTCGAATCGCACACGTTTATACCCTGTATACTCCTGAAGGTCGTCTGCAAATAAGAGCTGAAAATTTGGGAGTCTGCCAGAAGAAAGTTTTGAAGTAATCTTTATCATATTCTATAATACTATCACCCCTCTCTGTCTCTATTTTGTCTTGCAGCCAGGGCTCCCATCCCGACCCCCAAGGTTTAAAGATTGTGTCAGGGATTTGCAAGTCCATCACTTCCCTTAATTATCAATACCAAACGGTAGAAAAGTACTTACAAACGGTGTGTTGAAAGTTAGAAATCCATACGTCATGAATTTGTTGTTTTATGAGAAAAACTAATAACAATATGTTACCAGAATATTGTTCTTTCCGCGAGTTTAAATTTTGCTCAAATTGCGAATTGCGGTTATGTGTACAATCGCATGACCAGTGGAACACACTGATTGGTTAAACGGTTAAACTCCGTGTGACCTTCGGCTAACGGTTGATCGGACAATTTTGGAACAGCCCGTGCACGTTAACGTCACTGTAAATTTTGAAGTTTAAATGTCCAGATTTTCACCAAAACTGCGTATTCTACCCAAAGGTTCTATGAGAGGTGTTTATTTATACTAATCTTCACATTGTGAACGATTTGAGCTGATTTCACTCATCTTGCCGTTTTCTGACGTGCAAATCCCGTACTCTGTCTTTAAGAACTGATCAAAGTGATTGAGCACAAGGAAGCGTTCAAAATAAAGTTTTTTTGGAATAATCTTTATTGCTAATTTGTGTTGGAGTATCACCCCTTTCTGTCTCTATTTTGTCTTGCAGCCAGGGCCCCCATCCCGACCCCCAAGGTGTACGGTCCAATCGAGGTCATAGAGAACAAGGAAGGGTTCAACGTCACCTGTAAGGTGGAAGCCCCTCTCAGCACGACACTGACTATTGCCTGGGACTACCCTGCACGCACTGTAAGTAGAATGGTTAAACCCCGGGCCCCTGGGAGCCGGGGATGCTGGGGTGCACCCCCACTTTTTGTAGGGGGCACAGCTCCAGGGGGCACTCGACTTACAATGTGATACCTATGTGCCACACCAGAGCAGCAAATCGGAGGGGGGGGGGGGGCTCTGGAGCTGGCTTGAGCGAAAAATGAGGGTCTCCGGAGCTGGAGCTAACATCTTAAGGTACCTCGATGGACACTAAAAAACTATCCAAAACACTGGGTATCGGGTGTATTATCAACATCTATGTAGAGTATTTTTTTCACTCATAGAATTTCCAATCTGACTCTTTAATTCTCTCGATGCCAAGTTTTCAAGGTTTCAAAGTTATTCAACCTAAAATAAAAAAACTGTTCCGGACGCCACATATTTGTGTTTGGCCCCGATATTGCAAAACAAGAACAGGTTGTATCAGCCCCTGTGACTGTCACTCAGACGGAGACGCCGGCTACTCCTGCGGAGCGAGCTTGATTGCGCTAAATAGCTACCACGCAATATGAAACATTTTAAAAATGATTCCGTCGGCAGCTAAAACAAACAAAAACTTTCGAAGCGTCATTTTTAATCATTATTTATGGCATTATGGGCTGTCTCTAATCATCTGGCAGCTGTATTCAGGATCAGAATTTCCATGACTGAACTCGGCATCTTAATTTGTTGACAGAGCTAAAGCTCCGCAACTAAACTTGAAATTTTGCCGCCAAGGTTTCAGCCAGTAACAGCGCAAGAACGAAGCGACAACCCGCGCACGCACTGACCACACAAAACCGACATTAAAAAAAATCATCGCAGTGATGAACATGACTATTTCGGAAACATTATTGGTTTTTCATTAAGGCTTAGGTGTAGGATATTTTTACGTAATTAAAGTAGTTTATGAAACTACTAGACTATTTATATGGGAAATGTCTATGCTTTTTACTGTGTTTTGTGATTGACTCTTCAGCCGTGAAGTCGGCGCGGCGCAGGCCGATCGCGAATGGGTTCAAGGCTAAGTCCCGTTTAGCTCCCAGGCCGCGTCGGCCGATTGCAGGGTCTAACTTGGTGTGTTGACAATGCTAGATCGACATTGCCCAGAATGTATACACACTTCACCAGAATGTCCGGTAAATCTGACGGGCATTCGTGGAATTTTTCTCTTGCAACAATTCTGTAATTTTAAGATAGTTTGACCGATTCGACTCGGATATAATAGTCACAATTGTCTGAAAATCTACCGAGCCGTTCAATTTCAGATTTTACCGACCATTCGGTTTGTCGTTTATAATTATATATTTTTTGGCGAAATAGTCAGCGAATGAATCCATTTGAATCAACAAAGAACCGAAGTGGCAAGAGATGTGTATGACCCACAGACATCGGGCAGGAAGAGAGATAAGCATGACAGGGATCAAATTGAAAACCCCTGCACATCCGAACTCGGGACTGCGACGCCGCGCCCCCCAACCGCCAACTACTGCATGCCACTCGCCGGCGTTGCAATGCAAGGACATCACCAACACAGTAAAAAGGCATATTCATTTTCATTAAAATGATGTTCAGTTATGTTATCATTAACATACTTCAAATTACGGTAAAACTATTCTTACCTTATAGCTTGACAATATTGCAATTACTTACCAATATGTTGTTTCCAATGGTCTCTCATGTTCGTGACTTTTTCATGTCTGCTGGGTGGCCCTGCAGCGGTGTAAGTGTTCTTGCGTCTTCTGGCTGAAAACCTGGCGGGTCAAAATTTCGTATTTACGATGTCTGAGCTTATTTGTCATCAGATTCCGAGTCAGTCATGTGGAAATCTCGATGGTCGCTGAATCACTCCCAGGATGATTTAGAGACAGCCATAATATTGCATAATAATTGATCTAAAAAATGAGCCTCGAAGTTTCGTATGATTTTACTTGCCTGACCAGATTCTTATTTAAATGTTCGTCATTAGCTTATTCGTGTAACTATTACGCAAGTTCAGCTCGCTCGGCAGAGGGCGGCGTCCCCCTTTGATGTACGATCGGAGGGTCACGTGATACGCAAGCACGCTTTCAGGATTTTTTTTTTTGGGGGGCGGGGCGACTTGGCGAATAGACATAATGAATTTTTTCTATTCTTTCAAGTGCAGTAATATATTTCAATATTAGCATGAAACTTTCCCAGGTAAACTTCTCGATAGACAATGGTATTTCCAACAACTAATTCAACTATCAATTAAAACTTACATTTTTCATACGGTATGTTCCTGAACTTTTTTAAAGACCTCAAAACTCTATGCTTGGGAACAGCGGTGGAAGCCCAAGCTGAAAGTGCGATGTTCTGGTCTGAATCTGCACCACCAAAACCTCACACATGGGGGCTGGTCCAGAATTAGTAGCGAAACTAAAGCACAATGCTCTGGAGCAGCCTTTTAGGGATGCATTGGTATGAGGAACAGCAAATTGAGAGGTCTCTGGAACTGAAAAAATAAGCATTTTTTTGCGGCTTCTGAAATTGTGATGCACTGGAACTGAAATTTTAGGCTAAAAATGGGGGTGTCAAACATAGCACATAGGTATCATACAATGACACTATTTGTGCCCCCCCCTTTCCCCTGCCCCTCCATACCCCCTGATATTTACACCTCCTAAAGCATGAAAGAATAGTGTTTATTTTACAGAAACTGCATATTGAATAGTAATTGCAAATTGAAGCTCCAGTTAAGTATAACAATGTAGCAAATGGAGAGTTTGGAACTTTTCAACCTTGTTTACATACATGTATATACAAGTTGCACATGGAAAGTGTGCATGCCTGTATTACATTCTGGTAACAGTCAGTGTATTTTCCACCGACGCATATATGTTTGGGGACAAGAGATAGGAGGTTGGATATTTTCTGCTCATGACTCATATAACTAACCTCATGCAGTCACTTTTACTCACTCCTTCGTCATTATTGATTCTGTCTGCTTTCTGGGCTTCCGTTGACAGCATGGGCGTAGCAACGGGGTGGGGGGGGGTCGGAGAGTAAAAGAAATAAACTTTTAAGAAGTAAATAAAAGGAAGGTACAAGTTTGGTCAACAGGACACAAGAGATATATATGATCTTTTCCAACCACATATTCTGGAAATGACATTGTAGTCCCCCTTTTTTGTAGTCGTTTGAGCCAAATTTGTATAGTGCCCCTTCCCTCCATTGAAAAATTCCTTGCTACACCACTAGCTGATTAGTTTCTGAGGTGTGTACAGCTAAATTTAGGGTTAGGCCATCACCCCATAGTTCCCGCCACTTAATTAAAAGAATTTAGCAGTGTATACTTTGTGTGTATGTATATCAAGTTCTTTCTACTGGTATAGACCAATGTGATTTTAAAAACACAGCAAAGGTGTATCCATCATATCTGACAACATAATGAAAGTATGGTATTGTACACCAGATATCAGAAAACTACATCAGATCCATTGAAAATTGTGATTTTGTGAATGCTCAGCAAGCAGATCTATGGCTAAAATGCTAGCTTCCCCCCCCCAACATTTGTTATTTTGTTATTAATTTCTCAAAACCGGAAGCTTCTCAGGACATGCATATTTTGGGGTAATTAATAGATGACAGAGGCCAATTTAAAAACCAGTATGAGCAAACTTCATCTTTCAACACACACAAAATTACTGTATATACACTGCCTAATGACAACAAAAACAAAAATAATAATAATAATAATAATAATTGGTTCTTTGTTTGCATAGCACAATTCAGTTCTAAGCATGTTTAGTCTCTTGTAAAGATAAATGTTTTGAGATAGCATTTGAATTGATGAACAGTAACTTTTCAAGTTGAACAGACTTCAAATTTCAGGTAACATGTTATTCTTGTTCTATCTACTTTTTTGCGTTTCTTGGTAACAGCACCCGCAGTTCAACTCATCTAACTATCAGACCGAACAGGATTCACAAGAGAGAAATATACAAATAGAAGGCACACAAAAGGAGCGAGCCTACAGGGAGTACACCACTAGTCTCATTATCAAGCAGGCCGGGGAAATCGACAACGGGACGTACACTTGCGTCGCATCCAACTACAGGGGCAGAGGCAATGCCACGACGCAGGTGGTGGTATTAGGTAAGTTTGGCATTTGTTATTATATCGAGAGGGTTTTTGCACATCGATGACCATTAGGTTTTGAATTGAAACACTGTATTCTTCTGAATATTTTGCGGTGATATTATTTTCGCAAATTAACAACTGTCAAAATTTTTTCTTCCGATTATACCTTATACAAAGTGGATGCAAATGTAATTAAATCTTGTAAATAAACTTGCAAATTCCCTGTTTTGAAGCAAAATCATTAAAAAAATATATGTACAGGATTGCAAATGAGGACTGCTCCAAGTACTTTTATATCCCTTTAAAGATTGAGTTCGGATTTGCATGCCACAAAACAGCAAAATGAATGAAATCAGCTCAAATCCTTCACAATGTGAAGATTAGTATAAATAAACACCTGTCATAGAATCTTTGGGTATATGTAGTTTTGTTGCAAATAAGGACGGTTAAATTTAAAACTTTGCACAGTGACGAGCATGTTACGTTAGTTCCAAAATTGTTTGATCGGTTGGCAGTTGAAGGTCACGCAGTGTTCATCCGTTAAAACTATACAGTGTATGTAGTCGCCCACTTTACGTCAGCTGGTCATGCGTACCGTGTTCTGCAATTTTAGCAAAATTTAAACTCACGGAAAGAACAATATTCTGGTAGCATGTCGTTATTAGTTTTTCTCATAAAACAGTAGTTTTTGACGTATGGGTCTCAAACTTTCAGCACACCATTTGTAAGTGCTTTAATACCATTTGGTAATCATAATAAAGGGAAGTGAATGACTTGCAAATCCTGAAATCTATCTTTAATGTCAATCTTTAATCTCTGACCCCCCAGAACAAGGCTACATCAACATGGAGCCACGCAAAGGTCATGCCTTGCAGCTGGTCAAAGGTCAGGAAGGGTGCTGCAGTATATAGATACTGCATTAGTTTTATCTCCAAATGCTCCTAATCATTTTATTTCGCTTTAATGTCAACCTTTGACCTCTGACCCCTCTAGAACAAGGCTACATCAACATGGAGCCGCTCAAAGGTCTCACTATGCAGCTGGTCAAAGGTCAGGAGAGGGAGAAGATCATGGTCCACCTCAAGTACTTCCCTGAGGCCGACTTCTTCTGGATGAAGGATGGACGGGAGCTGACGACCCTTGACCCCCGCCTCTACAAGAGCCGCATCCGGGGCGATATGGCGCTGGTGCGGCTGGCCGACATCAGGGAGGAGCATGCTGGGAACTACACGCTGCTGGCCGACAACGGAGACATCCAAGAGAACGTGACCATCACGGTGGTCGTACACGGTAAATCTTTAGATCCTCAGTTTTGTCATATACTTAAAGACCGAAGTTTTCCAAGTTGTGAATTTTCCGTGGAAATCACAGAATTTAAGGTATAACACAGTAAACAGCATTTTCAACAAAAATTGAAACAAAACAAAAATTCCCCTCAAAGTAAGATTTATGAATATTTATTGAATAAAACTGAACTAATTTACCAGAAAGATGCGCAATAAAACCAAAGAAATCTTGCGTTACCTGTAAATATATGTCCCCAAACCTGAATCAAAATCCCCATGGGCCTAGTAAGCTTGATGTTATTGGCAATTGTTTCCAACAGAAATTCAAGTTGGAAAATTTCATAATCCAACGTGGAGAAAAACGGAATTTGACATTTGTAAAACGGAAAACTATGGTCTTTACGTATACTCACTGTGAAATGGTGAGACGTAATTCTACACACAAAAATTTCATGCAATTCAGTAAAAAGTCACTGAGTGATGTTTCTCAAATAACAATGCATATCTGAGGAATAATACTGGGTGAAAATTGTATGAAAAAATACTCACTTGATTCAGGGCATCCATCTTTCTCAATCCTACCTCCTTAAAAAGTAACAAAAAAAAATGCTGGTACTTTCAATATTTACTTAAAATTTGATTAAATTCTCATAATTCTTACAACTCACTCTCTTTCTCTTCATCTTTCTTGGACATGGACAGTCGAGCCTGAAGTGACCATCAGTGTGTCTCCTCACCCGGCCCCCGTGGACCTAAGCCCTCTCCTGTTTTCGACTGCCAAGACCTTCAATTTCAACTGCACGTCCACGGGCCGACCGATCTCGCGCGTCTGGTGGGAGTGGACTGAGTGCGCGTTCGCCAACGCAACCTGCCTGACCCACCAACAGAAGAGGGCAGCCCGCTGGATGGTGGTCGCCCCGCCCCCAGTGGCCACACCCACAACCGCAGAGATCGTGATTGACGGTAGCACCGTGGATAGGCCGCGCCTGCTACGGTGCGTTGCCAACTCCACGATATTCCCCCACACGGTGAAGTACCAGAAGTATATTCCAACAGGTAGGTAAATGTTCTATAGATGGTAAATTAATAAACGTATTATTTCATGTTTCTCATGTTTGTCGGCCAGTTGTTGCCATGGTAACTGCATTTTCTTTTTCAAAAACTTTTTTGCTGCAAGACATCTGTGTGTGTATGTGTGTGTGTGTGTGTGTGTGTGTGTGTTTGTTTGTGAGGGTTTGACCATTAGTTTCTGTGGTTATCTCATATTATTATGACAGTATAACACTAAACTTTTGAGACATGAAACTTTCACGATTAGGCACTAACGGCTGTTATGCATGCATGAAACTTTTATGAATTGCCAAGCAAGTCTTGTAGGCCTATTGGCATTCAAAAATGTGTGTAGACACAAGCTATTGCGTGCATTTTATTTTTACGAATCTCGACTTTTCATGAAATTTGCGAAAGTTGAATTCTCACAAAAACTTCTAGATTTACAGTATTACCAGTCTGACAAAGTTCATTAATAGCACTCGTTCCCTTTAAAATTACAGTGTGCTGTTGATTTGTGTGCCATAAAAAGGACTCGCCTATAACGGAATAACCTAAAACAACTGTTGTGATGCACATTGACATTGTATTTCATTTCACTGAATCTCAGTAATTTTATGTAAGTTTACATGTGAATCACAATACTTTGACAAGTAATTTGCCTGTTTACTTCACTCTTTCCATACAGATGTTGAAGGTGGCCTGGCTATTGTTGAACCTGGTTTGGCTGCAGCTAATTCTAGAATGATCTACGAGAAAGGAAACCTTACATTGGACTGCAAGAGCAGCTACTATATGTTCCAGAACGTCAAGGTAGGTAGAGATCCTAGCAGCCCCCTTGCCCCCCCCCCAAATATTTGCTCTCTATATAACCTTTAACCCAGACAGTTTATTATATTGTGGAAAGGAGTGTGCGATGAACAGAGCAGAACATATAGAACATTTAGGATGTATCTCTCAAGTGTTTTAAGTTCTTACAATTTTAATAGAAGAAAAAATGTAGTTTGGTTCACTTGATAGCCATCAGTGCCATATCAGTGGGGGCTGGGGCAGGAGTGCATGTGCCCCATGTAGGGCAGAAAAAGAAACGATGAAGGGCGATTAAAAGGGCAAATAGGGGTACATGACTGCTCCCAAATATGGGTTCTTTCTGTCGCATTTATTTTTTGATTGCAATTATGTCCTAGCACACTGCATCAACATTCAGGAATGTTTTGGAGCTTCAATGGTGTTCATTACTGAGATAGCCTTGGCATATGTGACAAAGACTATGCATGATGGTATGGTTATATAGCTTATAAGGTTTGCAGGGTATTTATGTTTTCATGGAAAGCGTATGCTTGCAGATCATAGATTGTGAAAATGAAGTTAGCATGCTCCTGCACTGCAGTGACTTCAAATCTACTGAAGATGTAAGTGATATAGGCCAGGGCTCAATGCTGGCACTTGCCCACTTGCCTGGGGCAAGTAAAATTTCATGTTGGGCAAGTAAAAGATAAAAATGTTAAAATTTATTTGCCCAATTGATTGTCAATTGAGGAAATTATCCAAATATCGTCATGAGTCACTAATGATGGCTTGTGCAGAATTGTGATAAAATTGTATGACTCTTAGAATTCATAAATTGCGCCTTTTGCAACGACCAGAATTGAAGTAACTATAAAAAAAACAGACCTTATTGATAAAATTAGTGAGAAATAATGGTTTTCAAGCATTTTATTATTTTTTTCTTTTTCTTTGTTTTCTTGTGGG
>JZLH01S0117229.1:589-13255 GCA_001188425.1 Eucidaris tribuloides | reverse complement strand
TGGTGGCGGGGGCAGGGGTGCATGCGCCCCATGTAGGGCAGAAAAAGAAATGATGAACGGCGATTAAAAGGGCAAATAGGGGTACATGACTGCTCCCAAATTTGGGTTCTTTCTGTCGCATTTATTTTTTGATTGCAATTATGTCCTAGCACGCTGCATCAACATTCAGAAATGTTTTGGAGCTTCAATGGTGTTCATTGCTGAGATAGCCTTGGCATATGTGACAAAGACTATGCATGATGGTATGGTTATTTATCTTATAATGTTTGCAGGGTATTTATGTTTTCATGGAAAGCGTACGCTTGCAGATCATAGATTGTGAAAATGAAGTTAGCATGCTCCTGCACTGCAGTGACTTCAAATCTACTGAAGATGTAAGTGATATACATGTAGGCAAGGACTCAACACTAGCTCTTACCCGCTTGCACAGGGCAAGTAAAATTTCATGTCGGGCAAGTAAAAGACAAAATGTTAAAATTTACTTGCCCGATCAGGCCAGTAAAATTTTGATTGTAAAATGAGGAAAATATCTAAATATCTTCATGAGTCACTGATGATGGCTTGTGCAGAATTGTGATAAAATTGTATGACTCTTAGAATTCATAAATTGCGCCTTTTGCAACGACCAGAATTGAAGTAACAAACTTCCAATTCTATAAAAATAAAGACCTTATTGATAAAATTAGTGAGAAATAATGGTTTTCAAGCATTTTATTATTTTTGTCTTTTTCTTTGTTTTCTTGTGGGCAAGTACTTGCATAAAGGCATAAGTTACTTACACAAAGAAATAAGTTAGTGTGGAGCCCTGTATAGGCTCACAGTTTTAATTCGTACTTTGCAATCAATGACAAAGATGTATTTATTCCCTGTAATGAAATAAATCCTGGCTACCCAACTGATGCCTAGTTTTGGAAAGATGTCGGCGTAACCCGTCTCATCATGATTTGTATTTTCTCACTCTCTGTGGTACATACGGAGAAGTCGTGGGTCCAATAACGAGACCCGCATGATCCGCCCCAGGGAGGGGCGCATCTCCATCACCTCCTTCTCCGAGGGGCTGTCGAACGTGTCCCGGCTTCACGTCCGGGGACTGGAGCTGGGTGATGAGGGTATCTACGTGTGCGTGGCCCACAGCCGCCTGAACCACCGCGACATCAGGGAGGTGGAGACCACCGTAAGGGTACAAGGTAACCTTGAACTTGACCTTCAAAACTTTCTTACCAATCATTTTGAAAACACACGTATAGAGAAAATATATAAAGACAGTGTAAAAATCACATTTTTGGTACAAGGGCACTGCAACATTTCAGATAATGCTAAATTTATGCTGCTCAATTTAGGTTATGTCATGAATGGATTGACAACATAAGAGACAGGACAAATGGAATGGATAATGCAAGAGAAGTAGCCATCAAGTGAAATGCCTACAGCTCTTATGAAGGGCTGTGGCATGGTGAACTGAACCATGTGAATTTCATCATTTCTAAATGCTTCACACTTCTGTTACCGTATTGGATGCTTTTCAGTCTATCAAGCCTTTGTCTAATTAACCTTCAAGACTGCTGGGGCCGGTTGCAAGGGAAAAGCCCTTGACATTCCCTATCTTCGCCGACAAACTCCAGGGTTTAAGTGGAAAAAATTTGCGTTCCACGTAACCCTGACATCGTAACTCCAGTGAGAAAAGTTATGACAGCTCCGGAGCCGTCATAAATCAGACGCCACCTACAGTTACGCTATGCACATGCCATTTCAAGAATCCACAAATTGTCAAATACAACCGGCAAAATTAGTAATTTTACAATAATAAAACCCTTGAAATCATGCTATTCTAAATGATTATTTTAATTTGATTGACAATGGACTTGGAGGGGCAACCATTGTTCGTAAACAATACTCTGCCCCACCAACCCATTGTATATTCCAAACGTTCCGGCGCCACTGATTGTTTGTAATTATGTGATGGTTTATGTTGATAAAAATCTGTTTCTAATAATATCAATCAAATATTTGTCCGTAATTTCAGTTGACGCTGGAATAGCATGTTACAAAATGTCGCAAGTTATCATACCATTTATGACAAAGACTAGTTTACTATCGATTCCGCTTGGAGTTGGAGATGTCATGGTGTCGTGAAATGCAAATTGCTGTCCGTCATATCTCCAGACATCAGTGACAAATATAGCACTGGAGATGTGACGGTTTCGTGCAACCGGCCCCTGGAATGACCATTTGTCTGTTTGTGTTTTTTTTCAGATATCTGTGCACCTGCCATCACCAAAGGTCTCTTGCAGACAGAAATCAACAAGAAGGACCGGTCCTTCAGGCTGCTCTGCGAGGCCTCCGGTGGCCCCGCTCCGAGTTTCGTGTGGTACAAAGATGGCGCCCCGCTCAGGATGCACGTCCGGACCAGGATACTGCCCAACGGCCGCACTGAATCGGTGCTCCAGCGTACACGCATCAACATCATCGACAGCGGCCACTATATGTGTGTGGCGACCAATGCGGGAGGACAGGCCAACAGTTCGGCGACTATTCATGTCCAAGGTACATTGGATAAAATATAAGCTGTATTTCACTTTCTTGCATAAATTACTTAAAGCTCAGTGACGTGATTGGGAGAAATAAAAAATGCCTTTAGAACCAAACAGGTTGAAAGCCCAGATGTACACCAGCTGGAGTGGATCTTTTGGCTGGAAGGATGTGTCTTTGTTTTTATCTGGATGTCAATCCTAATGAGGAATTCACTCTCGCTGTCCACTCCTTCTATTAAACTTCCCCTGTTTTAAAACATAACCACAAAATATATATTCAATTTTATGAAGTGTGGTCAGGAGATTGAAAAATGCTGTAAAAATATTACAAATTTTCAATATGAAATTGCCCTTCTTGTGTTTAGTGATTGGACAGGTGCAACAACAGTGTACTACACAAGTACTGACATACAATGAATTGCATATTTATTACACTTTTTTCAGTTCTTAGCTAAGGGCATACATTTCTGATTTCAATTCTCTATTTCATGATTGATACTTTTCGTATCAGAGAAAGTCAGAGAATACAACTTCTTCATGAAAGTCAGGGAAAATCATTTAGTCAAACAAACTATGAAATCATCCTTGATTTGGGAGCTTGCTAATCCTGTATTGCAATGGTGTAGTTTTACATGCTACAGTGTAAAAACAGTCATAGACATGTTCAGTTTTCTGTTTTGGAAAGTTATGGGAAGTCAGGGAATTTTGAGAACGATGTAAGTGAAACCAACCCTTTTATTTACATAATTTGTGTACTCTTCCCTCAGAAAAACCTCACATGAAAATGAAAGATAACTTTGTCCTTGTGGCCATGGGGGCAACGGCCAACCTGAGTTGCCACGACGGCGGTAGCCCCAAACCGACCGTTGTCTGGTACCACCAGCCGGAGGCTGAGGGCAGCCTGAAGAAGAAATTACCATCCCACATGTACAACAACACCAACAGCGTACTGGTCGTGTCAAAGGTCGGGTTGGACGAGGCGGGAACGTACATCTGCAACGCCACCAACAAACTGGGGAGCAGCGTCCGTCAAGTCAGCCTCAAATTAGGTAGGCGGAAAGTAGTGTTGTTTTTTCAAACGATATTTTGTTCGTATTGGCCGATAGTGATATAAAGCAATGTCATATCAGCTGATACCTATACCCATAAAAGGTCCAGTTAAAAGACTGTTTTTTTTGTGTTGAAAAGGGCGGGGGGGGGGGGTCACTTAGTATAATTTGTGATACTTATGTGCTGTGGGTGAGACCCCCATTTTTAGCCTTAAATTTCAGTTCCAGTGTATCACAATTTCAGAAGATACAGAAATTTTTAAATTTTTTTCAGTTCCAGAGACCCCCCAATTTGCCATTCATCCTACCAATGCATCCCTAAAAGGCTGCTTCAGGGCATCATACCTAAGTGTTGCTACTGATTTTGGCCCGGCTGTGCCGCTTCAGTGGCACGGATTCAGGCCAGAGCATTGTACTTTCAGCACGGTGCTGTTCCAATGCATAGCATTGTGAGGTCTTTAAGGTCTTAAATTAGCACCAGCTCTGTAGACCCTAATGGCAATATACCAGTGTATCTGATTACTCTTTTTGGTTGATATATCAGTATCTTCAACTTTTTCCCCTCCAGATGTGGACCGCACACCTTTACTGCAAACTGCGCAGGCCAAACGCAACACTGGCCTCGCTCTGGGGGCCGTCATCATCATCGCAATTGTCCTCATTGTGGTCATCTTACGAATCAAAAAGGTGAAAATACCAAATGAGATTTTGGATATTTGTATGTAACAGCTGTGTGTTGGTTATTATTGTTTTGTAATACTTGTGCATGTTCTTTAATAGCTTTTCAAGATGTATCAGTACATCACAGTCACTGTTATGTATTTATTACGGTACTAAATGTTATTTTAATTTGGTTTCCAAGCAATATTTGATTCAAAAACATTTATGTTAAAAAAATGAAATATGATTTCATAAATATATGTCGGGTTACTCATGACCAACACATACACATTGACAAAGAAAAAACAAACAAATAAACAAATAAACAGATGTTTGCATTTTTGTGCAGGCTTGAACTGTATCCTAGTGACCAGTGTAATAATATCCTAACATATAGAGACTGATCTCATCAGCGTTTTACACTTTATAAAAACTATGAAAACTATTATTGTTATTGTCATTATTGTTACTGAATCACAAATTTGGACTTCATATTTTTCTCGCATTAGGTGAGACCCAAGTACATTGCTGGAGGGGATGACATGCTTCTACCCATCTCCATCGGTCAGTACAATGACCTCCTGGACATCTGTGAACATCTCCCCTATGATTCCAAGTGGGAGTTCCCCAGAGAGAGACTCAAGCTAGGTAAGCAAACAGGGTAGCAAGGGGGTGGGGTTCAATCCAATTACTCGGATCCCCCTCATGCCCCAAATGAGTTATTTTTTTTTTTTAGCAAAAAACATTATCGGATCTATTGGGAGATTTTTTTTTTTTTTGATTTTCATTTGTATTTGTATAGTCATTAATGGTATTACTTCATTGTTGGCAAAGAACTGAAACAAGTTTATGCTGATATATTTTCGGTTTCTTTAATGTATTTGTCGTATGACTGGCAGAAGGGCCCTAGCATATGTTCCTGGCAGAAGGGACTTAACACTACATTTTCTCTAGTTTGAAAACCATTGGCTTTTTTCACGTGAAATCAAAATAATGTGATATTTTTTAGATCCTTCTGTCAGTCTGTTAAGTGCAAATATCAAACAAGGCAATATTTCTCAAATAAGAGAAAATTTACTGTTACAGCCTTTTTGCCAGGAACATGTGCTATGACCCATTATTGTTATTTTTATTAGCAGTAGTAGTAGTATCAGTGTTATTATAATTTATATTATTTGTAGTAGTAGTAGTATTACTATTGTTATTACTATTGCTATTACTGTTACTGTTACTATTACAGTAGTAGTATTGGTAGTAGTAATAGTAATTTTTGAGGGGATGCTTCCATCTAAGCATAGAGCATAGTTACAGACTGATAGGCCTATTTCAATTTCAATATCTTATTGATCTTTTACCATCACAATCAAATGAAATATTTTATGTCATAATGAATAGAAACACATTGTAACTGAAACAATTAAACACGAGTTATTTGAAAGATTCCAAAGCAAAATACAAAGGCCTTGTGAGATTTAACATTAAATGCACAGATATGAATGTAAAATCATACAAATAGCATAAGCCCTTTACTTTTGTTTGTATATCCCTTAGAACTATTGTTGATGATTCAGGGTTTACTCACAGTGTGTTGCTGTATTATATCTATGTTTTTTCTTCAGGTCCAATCATCGGGCGTGGTGCGTTTGGCCGGGTGATGAAAGCCTCTGCCTTCGGGATTGACAAGGTGGATACTTGCACTACAGTGGCTGTCAAGATGTTGAAAGGTAAAAAACAAACTGTAAACAAAAAGAAAAGTGGATTGTTGCTGGTGTGTTTCTTTTATCAAGCAGTGATGATCGACTTTGTCTTTTACTGGGGGAAGGAAATCTTGCCACTTGGTGTATAGTCCCAATGATTCATGGTGGAGAATGAAGTGTTGCGATTGGTTTGAAAGTAAGAAGCATTGTTAGTTTAACTCTTAACATGCCAGAGGATTTAAACCTCCATGGACTTTAAATGTATTATTTGGTGCAGAACTGTAACTTCGGCATGTTAAGAGTTAAAAGGTCAGTAACCCAGAGATTGAAATTAGGGGCAGTACAAAGAAATATATTGGGATACCCAAAATTCAATTATAGTCAAATTGGGTAGCTTGTTCAAGTTAACAGTAATGAAAACAAAGGGGTGGCAAAACTATATGAACACATGAAAAATATCAGCCAAAAAATGTGCAGAAAAACGATGGCGCAAAAATCAATTGTAATCTAAACATGTTTAATTAGTAATTCTTTGCCTCTTGCAAGGGAGGAAAGTGCATTTTGGTAACCGATCCCACATCCCCTACTCCCCCGCATCACCCCGCAAACTAGCTCGCCCCCCACACCTAATCCCATCCCCTTCCGATCCATTCCATCATTCATTTTCAACCAGCCATCCATATCACCATCCATCATCTATTCATCATTCATCCGACTCTATCATTCACCAGCCCATTCCACCATCCCATGCCATCTCATCACTCATTTATCACCAGATATCCATCCATCCATCCATCCACCTCATCTCATCATCTATTCAAACGCCAGCCAGCCAGCCATCCCATTCCACTCATGTCATTCAGCATCCACCCATCTATCCTTCTATCAACGCCTATGCACTAGATCAGCATCAATCTCATCTCCATCCATTCCACTCATTCATCCAACTACTACACATTCACATATCCCATCCACCCATTTATCCATCCACGCAAGTCAGCGAATCATCAGGCATCATTCGATTCAATTTATGCATCCTGCCAATTGACGAAGCAATAAGGAATCATCTTACTCCCACTCTGCGTGAGCGTATCTGGTCTGAGTAGATATCCCTGGAAAGTCCGAAATCACAAATCTATGACGATCGTTTTTATTCTGCCAACAAGACATTCTACAGCCATGTCACGATGGAATGCACTAACAAGATAAAAAAGAGAGATCAAACATGTTACAATTACACCTCTTGAAGTTCCAGTTTTAAACATCTGAACAACATAATCTTTCATGCTATTAATGTCTTTCGATACTGTTTAAAATGAAGCCGTGAAAATGTATTTCAAAACATTAATTTAGTGGCTTAAAACCTGGCAAGTGGCAACTCTCTATGAATGCCTGTTAACATACCAATTTCCAGAGACTGGTGTGTACACACAAGAGTCACCAGATGCTTACATCATGCTTGATATTATCCGATCTTCTGCTAGTGCAGCATAACTTATTAAGTTTTGCATTCAAGGGTGTCATTATCTATTAACATTTATATGCAGCTCAGACATCAAATTTGGACATTGTGTTTTTAAATCAAACGCTTCAAACTTCACAGTTTAAATCATTATGGTCTGTAAATAATTCAATCAATGAATGATACAAGAGTGCATTATCGGTGCTCTATGCACTTCCTGCATTGCCACTGGCACAAAGTAGCATGTATGGTAAATAGTGGCTATAAGGAAAAACAGCATGATGTAAATTGCTTTTATAATACCAATGCATTCCTGACATTCCCCCAAACCTATATGACGGGGAAACAATTTGTTGGCTGATGGCGACAAAACTTGTATCCTCAATTTTGGTGCAAAAAAGGTGGTGCTTTTGGTGTATTCTTCAAGTTGGGAAGCAACAGGAGCTTTAATTCTGTCAATTTCAGAAACTCCACTCGTCTTCGAGGAAGAACTCTATCATCCGCGGCCACCTGTAGCTGAAACAGATCAAGTCCTTCGCGTCAGGGGCTCCTCCTCTCGCATATATCAAAGACGTCATGCGTCCCCATCCTCGTCACATCGACGCCCCCATGGCGCCCTCCCCAATCCGCCCCACGGCTGGCTGCGCCTGGAGCTCCTGTCGGTGCCCAGGGGGCCGTCCCGGGGCCAGCTGAGTGGGCTCGGCCACGTAAGTATGCGGCGCTTGATGCTTCAGGTATCGGACAGGTTGCCAAGGCAGAACTCGGATGATGATGTAAAGATCTGTGGAGATGAAATAATCAATGTTCATCATTAAAGTGGGCAGATTTATACACTAAGTGTTTTCCAGGCAGCCACTGTTTCTTGAAGAAGTGTGGTAAGAGGGGGCAAATGAAGACAAACAGAAGAAGAAGAAGAAGAAGAAGAGAAGAAGAAGAAAAAGAAGAAGAAGAAGAAGAAAGAAGAAGAGAGAAGAAGAAGAGAAGAAGAAGAGAAAGAAGAAGAAGAAGAAGAAAGAAGAAGAAGAAGAAGAAGAAGAAGAAGAAGAAGAAGAAGAGAAGAAAAAAGAAGAGAAGAGAAGAAGAAAGAAGAAGAAGAGAACTAGAACTAAGAAACAAAGGCAGCACACAAGGATGTACTGGACCTCTCTTGGTACAGGCTCCTAACAGGTTGATCGAGGTTAAATGTGGTCCGAGATGAATCAACTCTTGAGTTCAGTCATCAAAGCCTTCTTCTCACTATCACAGCATCCTTGTTAAAACGGAAAGAAGAAATGAGCAAGCATGAAACATACCTAAACCGCCTGTCATACCAAAATACCCAATCGCAATCTGGGCTGCTTCAGATCGGCACTGCCTCTTAAAGCCAGCAGGATAACATTGTGGAGCGGCTTCAATTTAAAAAGTTGTCTGTGATTGGAGCTACACAGTAGTGTTCAAATAGACAAAATAAACATCCTAGTATGCAACAGATTGAAAAGTTATGCTGGCACTGGCCAAGACATGCATGATACAATTTTGCAATTGGATCGGAGGATAAAATAGCCTAGATCTGCACACAGTAAATCTATGAGAAATGGCAAGCATATCCAGTCAACTTACCATTTTCACTTTTTTTAAAGCACTAAATAATCATTTTGAAATACAATTTTTTGCAGGCTTCATTGTTAGACCTTATCAAGCATTGGAGCATAAAGGATTATGGTAGGCTGTCTCATATTTTAATCTGTGGTCATTGTAAGAAGGTGGCTTCAATGGTATTTCGCCGACAAAAAATGTCATCAGACAAATCATTTTCTCCTTTGTTGTTCAATTTATCACGCAAAAGCTGTGACATTCAAATCTATTGTGTAGCTTTCTTTGGGTAAATTTTTGATCAGAGTCATAACTTAATTCAATAACTGATTAAATGAATGTTTTTCTTTTCTCAGCGAAAATCAATCTCCAGACAAATCCTTCAAAGTGGCATATAACTCTAGCCAGTTTATGTAATTGGTATATTTTCTAAGTCATTTTGTTTTGAGGCATTGTTGGCTTCTCACAATCATATCACTGCCCTGTAAACTAAATCTACGTCAACTGTGAAATTTTTACTCCATTGACATCCGACAAAATAACTTGCCATATTTTAGTCCTTTAAATTTAACAAAATGAACCTCACATGACTAATAACTCAATGTCTTGCTCATTTCTATCTCCCAGACAAATGATCATGCATCATCATCAATATAAGACGATTCATCACTGTACAAAGCCTTCGTGTCTGGCTGCAGGGATCCTAACTAAAGTATTGATAACATTTACCACAGTTAAAAAATCTGAGTCTGCATGATCCCCCATGCCTACCAGTGTCTTTGATGAGGTCTAAAATGAAACCTGAAATTGTATTCCAAAATGAATTATTTAGTGCTTTAAAAAAGTGAAAATCGGAAGTTGATCAGGATTCACTTGCCCATTTCCTCTCCATATACTATGTGTGTACACCTAGGTTAATAAACGCCCCGGTTTTATTGTTTATCACTGCCATTGCAGTGTAACTTTCCAACTTTGTATCTAGGATGTTTATTTGTCCATTGACACTACTATGTAGCTCAGCATATCGAAAGTTTGACAATTTTTTTAAATTGAAGCTCCACATGTTAGCGCTATCACTTTAAGGAAAATAGCAGATGTGAAATATTCTCAACTTCGGTAAAACTATTCTCCAAGTATAAACTATGGCAATGATTCTATGGTGAAAATTTTGTTTGAGAAGTTGACTCATTTTAATAGTACCACTATCAGAATGCCTTGTGAAAGCAAAATTTGTTGTGTAGCTTTCTATTGGATTAATTTCCGTCAGGTGCTTGAGAGAAATAAAGTGCTGGTAACTCATGCTTGATTCCACTTATGTAAACAATTAAAACAAATCTTCCAGCCAGAGATACACTCCAGCGTGTGGGTGTATAGACTGTATATCTTCAACCAGTTTGATTCTAGAAGGCATTTTTAATTTCTTCAGCAATCATGACAACTCTGCCTTTAACTTGCTCAGATACCGACGTTTCCGCTTTCCGAATGAATTAGGATGTGAATAAAGGGCTTTTACTCGCGACTGGAATTGAATTATTGTAAGACTGCCAGGAGAGGAAATTGAAGAAAACACATCTCCCGCACATTGCGGCCGTTACATGGAAGAAGGGTGATTCTGCAAAATACACATTCCTAGAAAAATCAAATTGAAGTTCAGCTTTTAACCTTTTGGTGAAAAACAAGACTTTTTCAAAGTTGATCTTTTGTTTCATTTTGAGATATATCATTTAAATTATTTTTCATACATTTTAATGAATATATAATTATATATTTTCTTCAAAAAGAAGCATTTTTGTGTGTAGATACAGCATTCTGGCCAAAATATTCACTATCCACACTCGTCCGCGATCATGGTAAAGGATTTATCTGCACTTACATCATATCGTTTCCATTGTGGTATCATGGTAAAGGGTGTATCTGCGATCCACCATTCGATATCTATACGTCAATCCATGGCAAAAGGATGTATCTGCACTTACACGACAATCGTTTCTGATTGTGATATGCATGGCAAAAAGGGTGATCATGCAGATATCACCATTTACTAGTTATCTGTATTGTAAATCAATTGCAGAAACAATGTTTCTGCAATTCATCTCTTATTTCAATATGGGAAATGTGGCAAAAAGTAATATTTGAAACTCTAGTTTGAATTGACTGTATGCATGTCGGCTCGCGAACCACTTAATGATAGTAGACGTAGCTAGCGGCATCAACGTTTCATGGTTGACCAAAACTGGTGGAATAATTGTTCATTGCGGCAATCGTTGCACAGGCCTAGGCTAACAGGGAGCGCCGGCCCGCCGGCGGCTGCGCGCTCCCTTGGGTAAGGCTAGGCCTGCTTGCAAACTAACTTTGTGCACAGCGATGTGAACACTTTTGTGTGCGGCATCGCTTGTCGGGGCGTTTTACAGTGTAGATGAATTTGCGTGAAAAATGAAGCTTGTTTGTGAAACAGCGCCGTCAAGTAAAAATATTGCAACGGAAATGTGGTAACATAATCATATTTTGTGACAAAGCGCCTGTCCCACATAAAATCAAATTGCTAAAGCAGAAGAGCAATCTAACGAATTGCAAGTTCACTATAGCGGTAGACGTCGATCTTACAGTGTAGGCTGGCAGTTGTTGTCGTTGATGCGTCGTTACGTAACAGTGCCTAACCTTACTTACACATCTGCCAGGCCCAAATACGTCGTAGACTTAAGTTCGCGACACAGTTTACATAGTTTAATCTAGACCCTCATAGTAACATAAAGTAAAACTACCTTTAAATAATTAACACTAAGAATTCCTCTCTCGCTGCATCCGCAATGGTTTTGCAACTTGACCGAATTTTTTAACATACCGAAGATAAACTCCGCGACATATGGCGGCCGGGACTTGAGTTACTTTTAATCACGTATAAATACATTATGTCATGATTCAGCACACGCAGGCAGCGCGTGTACGTGCATGCTGACACACATTGGCAAAAGCGGTATCTATAACATACACTCGAGCCGTGTTCAGAGCTAAGACATGCTAAAACTGGCTAAAGGATGTATGTAGCATCATACACCCCTTTTGCCTTGAACAGTCTCAAACTTTGTGTCAAGCCAATTTGCGTGGGGGGGGGGGGAAGACGTACTGTATCAGATACGATACCTTTGCCATAAATTTGTCTTTGACTTTCGGGGGCGCGCAATAGAGACGTATGTGCAGATTACACCCTTTTGCCATATTTCACAAATCTGGCTGCGCTCAGTCATTTTGTTGGCAAAGGTGTATCTAGCAGATACACCTTTTTACCGAAAAACATTGAGCTCTGCTGCGGCTGGCTTGGTGGTGTATCTATAAGATACACCCTTTTGCCATGAAACGACAGGATGTTTTGAAAAAAGTGCTGTTAGATAGCCGCTATCTCAAAAGGAGAGTCCTGCAATTACGAGACCTAGATAAATGGAAAGAGCGCCCTCTAAAACCCCCCCAAATGCAAAAACCTGAAAAGTAAAATCTACAGATACACCTTTTGCCATGTGACGGCTCGATTGGAACTTTGAATCTCGAAAAATATTTGCCCATTCCATTTGGACAATGTTTGACTGTAACAGGCCTTGGCAATGAATGTCCACAAGAACACTCTAATATCAATCCGGGGGGGGGGGGGGGGGGGGGTGGTCAAAGGGACCATCCCCTCTAGTTCTTGATAATTAAAAATC
>JZLH01S0117216.1:0-10795 GCA_001188425.1 Eucidaris tribuloides | reverse complement strand
TTCAATATCTTGAATGAAGTGAATATAAATGACATATAAGTAATGCTGCCATTCATTTGCACATCAAACAATCTATTAAATGAATGAAATCAGCTGAAATCATATCCAATGTGAAGATTAATATAAATAAACACCTCTCATAGAGACTTGTGGGTAAAATATTGAGTTTTGTGAAAATCTTGACGGTTTAAACTTCATCCTTTTTCAAATTACTCAGAAGCAGTTTCAAAAATCTGTGGACGTCAAAGTCACAGTGCGTGCCGTCAAAATTTTTTGTCTGATCAGTGCTAGCATAAGTCGTCGTCTGTACTTGATTAGGTTATAATATACATTCTATAGAGGTTCCCATCATCATGTCAGATTTGTTTTATAACAGAAACCAACACTCTAAAACTAAAGTTGAAATGATCACAATTATGCTGTTGTAGCCCATCTAGGCATGTCTTTGTAGATGCATTAGATTATTCAATACAGTACTTCATTGCATAGTAAAACATGGAAAATTGGTTTCAATCCACATGCTGCATAAAATATCTTTAGATGAAGTGACATATAAATGCATTAAAGAATGTGCCATTCATTTGCACATCAAAAAACATCTAAATGAATGAAATCAGCTGAAATCATATCCAATGTGAAGATTAATATAAATAAACACCTCTCATAGAGACTTGGGGTAAAATATTGAGTTTTGGTGAAAATCTTGACGGTTAAACTTCATCCTTTTTCAAATTACTCAGAAGCAGTTTCAAAAAATCTGTGACGTCAAACGTGCACGTGCCGTTCCAAAATTGTCCGATCAGCTGCTAGCCAAAGGTCGTGCAGACGTTAGCCGTTTAACCAATCAGTGCCTCCGCTGGTCTTGCGACGTTACACAATAACCGCGATTCGCAGTTTGAGCAAAATTGAAACTCACGGAAAGAACAACATTCTAGTAACATGTCGTCATTAGTTTTTCTCATAAAACAACAAATTCATGACGTATGGATCTCAAACTTTCAACACACCATTTGTAAGTACTAAACTACCGTTTGGTATTGATAATGAAGGGAAGAAATGAACTTGCACATCCCTGACACAATCTTTAAGAATACTATGAAGAAATAATATATACAATGTAAATCAAACACAATACTTTTAACTTAGAGGTACCAATTGACATCAAAATATGAAGCAAAATAAACATTACCATTCCGAAAGAACTAAAAAGTGTACAAAAATATTAGCATGTAATTGTAATGATTGTGATAAAACTAAGTGGAAGTGTTTATCTAAATTAAACTATCACAACTGTAATTCTAATCGTTTCATACAAGGGGAATATTGCATGTTTCCAATATGACTGAAATTGCAAAACAAATTTAAGCGATTATTCTAATTTACATTGAGAAAACTATATATGACAATTAATAAAAAAAGATTATGAGGTATAAGTCTAAATATAAAATTCATGATTTACTATACATATAAATCGCATTTTAATAGGTGATAGTAATGATAATAATAATAACGACGTCTTATTTACCCAGGGTAGCCACTTCAGTCTGATAGACTGCTCTTCCAGCGGGCCCTGCATAACATAAATGTTATTACTACCCTTCTCTCAGTTCTAGAATGCCGAGCGTCTGGCTAGAAAGCAGAAGGTACCATTTTTAAAAGTCTTTGGTATGACTCGGTCGGGGTTTGAACCCACGACCTTCTGCACGTGAGGCGGACGCTCTATCCACCAAGCCATCACGCCAGTTCATCTACATGTATGTAGGAACATTTTATGAAAGCAACCCCCCAAAAAAATTCAACCAGAGTGTCAGATAACTTCTGATAAATCTTGTTCTTCAGCTAACATCACAATAGATGAACTGTACATTATGTTTTGTCAAAATTGATTGTCTTTCTCATCAGATGCCAACATTGAGATCCAAAACGTGTTGGAGAGCATCTTACATGACCTGACCAAGGCTGCTCAAAGTTACTCCAAGGTAAATTACGACTTAATTTTGATATTAGAATTTGTCACTGAATTTAATTTTGCAAATATAACTGTAAGTAGTAGGACTGAACACTCCATTGTTGTTATTATTGTTGTTATTTATTTTATTTTTTATTTATTTATCTATTTATTTACTTATTTATTTATTTATCTATTTATTATATATTTATTTATTGCTTTATGATGTGTGTATTTATTTTTTTTCCTATGTAAATGTATTTATTAAATTGTCATCTCAATGACTTAGGTGGACTTCAGCTTTTCCATGATCACATTTTCAATTGTTATTTACTTACCTAGTCTTAGTATAAATACGGGCATGTGTACTTAATAGATGTACATGAAAAAAAAAATCATATCTGTGATATGACCACAATACCAAAAATGACATGTACATTTTTCCTCCATTGTTTACAGGATAACTGCCTCCGTCATGCCGAGCGTTGTGTCAAGCAGGCTCGTCTGGTGGCCCTCCAGATTCACCTCCTATCCATGAAGGTCAAGGTCATTAACCTTGACTCAAAAGAGGTCCAGAAGTTCATGACCTACCATGCCAAATTCTATGAGGTATACACCTGTTTAGTTTGTTTCTTATTTTTATCAGGAATACATTACCCACAAGAATTGTATGTTTGTATTTGTTTCAATGTGCATGCATGTCATGCAATACACAGTTAAATGAATGAAACAATTTTCACCTGAACATTGTGAAATCTAATCTAAAATAGGGGTTAAAATAAATTCAAAACATGTCATAGATTGTGTGCACCCAATAATAGAGTACTTTTCATGTAAAAATAAAGTAAAAGGTTATGACGTTTTGCTGCTTCAGTGTCTTTTAACTTATTTTCCATGTATGCTATCCAGGAGGATTGGAAAAAAGAGGGTCCAATTAAAAATGTCCTAAACTGTTGACAGCAGAGGACAGTTATTGAACCATACATATTGCCATGAACCTTGGTGGGAGGGGGGGTGGGGGTGGTAGGTGGCCTGTGAAATACGTCATGTTGACCTTCAACCTTTGACCTTTTGCAGGCTCTCATTGTAAGTGATGCGTATGTGAAGCAGAAAGAGTGGTCTTCTGCCCTCTATCACAATGTCATCGTTCACGGCAATTTCAAGTACTTGGAGGATTTTCAAGCTAGCGTTCAACTGACCACAAGTCACTTCCATGATGTAGCTGCGAGGTAAGCAATTATTAACTTTTAACCGCTGAAAGGGAGTTTACCACTGAATGTTAGTTTTGAAAGATCAGACCAAGAAGCTGGGAAAGAGGGTCATAAAGGAATGAAGTGTGGAACAAACAGACATGTGAATGATGAAGATGATGATGAGGAGGAGGAGAATGGTGATGATGAAATAATGATGATTATGATGGTGATGATGGTGATGATGATATTGTAATGATGGTGAAGATGATGTTGAGGATTATGATGAAGATGAGAAGGATGACGATGATGTATTGATGGTGGTGTTGATAATATTGATAATGGTGATGATGATTTAAATGATGGTGATGGTCTTGATAGTGATAATGATGATGATGTTGATGATATAGAGATGTTGGTGTTGATGGTACTGATAGTGGTGATGATGATGATGATAATGATTAAGTTATTTAAACATTACAATACTTCAGGTAAATTCTTACTAAAAAAAATCATTTCTTTTCGGTCATCCATATTCAGATATCGGCAGCAAAACAACAAGAATTCTCTCACAATGACACACATGCAGCGATTTCTGAGCTTCTGCCCCGATGTGTTAACGGCGTACCGCATCGCCACCCAGCTGGAGTTCAAAGATGTTGCCCTTGGACTGTTGAAGGGGGATGGGGGCGCCTACTTAAGTGATGTGGCCTGACATAACAAGAAAAATTACTGGCTCAGGATGCCGGAAGTCAAGTCAATATTTTGTCTTCTTGGCTAGCAATTAAACCCTGTGACAATATTATCTGAAAGTATGTCTCTGTTATAAAGATGTAACTTCATAGTTTTTTTGTAAACATACTGGTCGTAAAGAACAGTGAAATAGCATATGACATTTTGTGACCATTTGTGGCTCCTTCAGCTCCAGTACGTTTTTTTTTCAAAGTATGTAAACCGGCTGCAATATAACATAACTTTGATTTTTGCAAATATTTGGGTAAAATCAGTTTGACTGCTCGCTGAGCTATAATGTTAAGGCACAATAAATTGATACAGAACACTAACGGCTCAACAACATTATCAATGTGTGATGCAGCACTTCATTACAACAACATGATAAGAATAAAGTAAATCAAAATTTGTAGTAGAATACACAGTATAGTTGGAATATTTCACTTTTGACGAAGTTAATTGAGCAATTCCAGACTGTCACAAACATTATGATTGATGTACTTTCTTTAGCCCGTTTGAGGCGATTTGATTTCACTATAACATGCATTTCCCATAAACCCCGGCATGAGTTAACTCGTACTTCTCCAACGGGTTAAAATAATTCCAGTTGCTGATGATGTGAGCAATGGGAATCACATATCATATTCTGAAGGAAGCTAGTTATACAGTGTATAGATATTTCTATGAAAGAAATCTTTCAGGGTTTGGAAATGCTTTGTAAGTTGGTCAAAATTAAATTTAAAGCGCAAGTTTAGTTTTGGAGATTTTCTTTATTTGAAAGCTTTATGCCAAAAGGTCTTATCACATCAATAAAAGATTCTGAATGTCTTTCGGTTTTTTAAAATTAATTTATGAAAAAAATTTTTGGGGGGGGACCCCAAGATTTTTACTATATTTTACATTATAGGATCTTATAGTTTAATAAGGGGTTAAAGTTATCCGAGTTATACCTCATCAGAAAGAGCAGACTCTATAATGTAAAATATAGTCGAAACTCTCGGGGTCCCCCCCCCCCCCCTGAGATTTTTCATTGATTAATAAAAAAAAAAATGAAAGACATTCAGAATCTGTTTTTGGTGTGATATGACCTTTGGGCATAAAGCTTTCAAATAAACAAAATCCCCAAAACTAAACTTGGGCTTTAATACTTTTAATAGTTTTATAGGTCGAAAGGAAGGGGAGTCGGTGTAATAACATTGCAGTAGAATGTAGAAGTAATTGACCAAATACTATGAAAAATAATACACCTGTTACTTCTGCTTCCAAAGAAACCAGTGGTATTATATAAATTGTATTATGTCAGTGCATGTTTGAAATATATTTCTTGAACTGTACTCAACAACAAATATAACATAACCTAAAACATCATCTACAAAGCTGCATAGTAATACAACTTTCTGTTTAGCATAATCGAGCAACAAATTCTACCCATTTAAATTTGTTGCTCTGCAGAATTTCATTTCAAAATTCACAAATACTTACGGGACAGGACAAAGTGTTGTCATGCAGTTGCCTTTTGTTAATTTGAGAATTTTTGGATTGGAATACTATAAGAAACATTGTCATATTATAATGTATATTAGGATGTGTTTGTGAAAGAATGTAATGTGCAAAAATAAGATGAAATTCATAGGTATAGCTCAACTGCTCTTGTTCTGGTTACCTAAGAATTTGTGGCAACAGTTTCCCCTACAGAGCAAATGTAGGGTAGAATAATTAGCAATGGGACATATTCAGTAAATATCTTGTGGATACAATTGTTGCATGATGACAATGTTGGTGTAGTTTTACATAACTCGTGGTAAACTGGGAAGAAAACTGTAAAATGTGGTCTGCTTATCTGTTAGGTATGTTTATTCCTAATTACATGTATAGTCAGTATAATATAGTAAAGTTATATTTGGTACATGTATATACGTTTTAAAAGTTTTTTTGCCAATGCTTTTGCCATAGATGTGCAATTATATGTGTTTGTATTACGTGATTGTTTTAGAACTACTTACATCTGATTGTCAAGAATTCCATTACACTATCTGTATTTCATCTATTCCAGCGAAGAAGTATTACATTGCACAGTGTATTTTGTTAATCCTATTTTCTCAAGTAAACTTACTGTATATATATGTAGCATTGGAAACTACTTCACCCCACAGATAGGCAGGATATTCAATGTACATACTTGCAAAAAATTCTAACTGGAAAATTATGTTCGTTCATGCAGTTGTACTTAATTATCACATTTCGCATTACTCAGCACCATTATATGGCATACCTGAACAGGGCTATTTGGCGCATTGCATCTTGGGTAAAAGTAGATAGCCCGAACCGATTCTCCATGTGCAATACCTCTTTTGTTCCGACTCTTTGTGGTCGCAAGCTTCTAATGAATCATATTTTCCTTCAGCTCGCGCTGCCGAATCAACTAATTCCTGTTTCTTCTTTCCTGAACATGGAATGCCTCGTTGTGTTAGCAGAATTTTTCAATTGATCAACACGCATCGCTCAAAATCTACCAACCTGGAAGTTGGAAATCTAGCCTCTCCGGGTTAGACAATGGTGGCACAACGTATTGCAAAACGCGAGAATTGAATTCACTTTAAAACTAAACTATTATTTTGGGTCATCTCTATGCAGACTGCATGTGCCCCCACAGTCTCACCCACTAATTGCTAGATGGACTTGAAAATTTCACTGCTGTGCAACTATTGACAAATAAAATGTTGTACTTTCTCAAACTATGAAAATTTATGTCAATATATGTGCAATAGGGGTCTATTGCTGGAAACTTTGTGTTTAAATGCAACATTTATTAGAAATCAAATGTAAACTTTGAATGCTGTAGCATTTTATTTCTTGACTTGTGTATAAATACATTGATTCTAGCAATGGCCACTATGCATAAGTTCATGTGTAGCATGTAAGCTCGCATCTCTGCAATTTTGTAGAACATACAGTAATTGCATATTTTGTTACGTGATGATTTGAAGGTCAATGACATGATTGGAGATAATTGATAATGCCTCATGAAGCAAATGATTTTGGACATATACCAATGTAAACACTGCCTGGAGTGTAAATTTTGGCTTGAAGATTTTGTATTCAATTTGTTTGAGAATCAAGCCTAAACATACCAGTATTGAATTACACTTGTGCCCCAATAAAAATTTTTCCCATAGAAAGCTACACAACTAATTTGCCTATCACAACAGATATTGATGGTAGTTCTTTCTGAATGATTCAACATATGACCACAAAATTGTCACAGCAGAATCCTTGCATAGGTTACTTGATTTTAGAATATGTCAAGCAGGTTTTCAGATTCTAGAATAGTTTTGTGTCAAGTTGACGACTACCCCCAATCATGCTACAATATTTGCCTTTGATGTAATCACTCTTCAACTGCATGTCTAAAGTACATATGACTTGGGGGTGGGGGAGGGGGTGTCAAAAACCACACACTTCAAATATGCAGCGATTGCACAAAATACTAACCAAACAGTTCAAGGGGTTGTAATGTGCCCTATCTATCAGATATGGGTTATAATCTTGGTTCCAACTGAGCTTGACTCAGTGTGAACAATAATTTGATTACGACTATCATGTGACCTGTCACCACGATACCCTGATAAAGTTGCACATCTTATGAAACATAAACATAGACAGAAAAATACATGTGTACTTTGAGGGAAAAATATAAATATTCAATCTTTTGTAACATTGGAGATCATAAAACTTTTGATTTCTGAGGACACTTCACTCTCATATCCTAATTATGATATTTGGCACTCTCCTTACCATTGGGTTGTGCGACATTATCAAGGTATTGTGGTGACAGGTCACATATATTTCCATTCCAAAATGCTTGTGTAAAGACATGTTTTTATGTTAAGTTGTATATTTGTAATCTTTCTGTGTATCATGTAAATTAGTAAAATCAAATCTTTATATATTTTACACCAGATCTTTTGTACTATGAAACAAATAAATACACACAGTACTACAATAAAATGAGTTATGTGTAGTTAATTATTTTTTTCATCTTTTGGCATAATAGAAATTCATTTAGTGGTTAACACACAAATGTTTTGCATGTTTTGTACAGATGCAATGAATAATATTGTAACTTTCCGGTTTGTAAAGAATGAATCATGTATGTTCAGCTGTGGACATATTTTTACAAAATTATTACAATGTAGGAAAATGTCAACACAATATGTGGCCCCTCATGGCATTTACTAATTTTCTATTTTGATAAAATAAATATCACAATCACAACTGAATTAACTTAAAAAGACATATCCTCGTTGTTATGTCTAGTCAATTACAAATCATACTTTTTGCTGGTAAATTACACAAAATACCTTTTTGCTGGAAGTTATTGCAATACTGTCAAAGGTAAAGGAATTCACATATTTATGTTTAAAATCATTGAATTTGTGGATATTTAACACAAAAATCTTTGTGTCCTCACTATAAATAATATTTTACATTTTACTGTTGCTATACTTTGTGTTCAAGCAGTTATTTTCTGTAAGTTTGTATCAACACATATGCAATGATAACTAAACACTACACAAAAAGTAAGTTCCTCCTTTTTAAAATACCATAACTTTTTAACAAAATGGTTTTGACCAAAATAATTTGGCATGAATGTTTTTGCACTCATTGACTAACTTCTATGTGAAAATGTAATAGATCCGCCAAGTCAGGAGTGACCACATATCAAAGGTAAAGATGTCACTTTTCAAAATTCACAGGGGTCATTTTAGGGAATTTGTGATACAGGATTGTAACAAATTCTGTTTCTGGTGAATGATTTAGTGTTATTTATGTTAATCATCTGTTTGACCCCCTTAAACATCCCCAAACACTTATCACCTATTCTACGGTTAAGTGTGCTCAATTAAAAAATGTTCATACTTCCTAAATTTTGAAATTGTAAAACCCATAATTATATAAATTGCTCTATCTCAAATCGAATTACATTTTAGTGGTTTGAATGGGTATGAATCATGAAGAAACAATGGGGGACATCATTTGTACTCTAAATTCTAAGTCTTCAACTGCACCCTCTAGGAGAATCAGAACCATACATGAAATACCACATGTGGGACTAGTGTGACTAAATCTCCATTTTATGAAAAAGTATCATTTATTCTACAGTTTTTTCCATGCCAACAGCCTCTTCTTATTGTCTTGAAAGTAATAAAGCCCCACACATGCATACTAAATCTGAAAAAGACATGAACAAACGCTAATTTGCGTAGATGGACAAAATTTAACGTAACTAACCGTAACGTAACTAATCATGTTTTTGATGTTGTAGTCAAAAATGAAAAGATTTTTATCAATAAGTTATATATTAAATGACTTATCAAGACACCAGAAATACCACAGTTTGTTTCAGTTGAAAACAGGTTGAGGAAACTTTGAGGACAAAGACTTGTCATTTTTTTCCATGTCCTCTTTACGTAATGTAACTAACCACAATTAAAGTTCTTGCTATTACCCACTGAAGCATGTCTCATGATTTTGCTTGATGTTGTGAAGTAGGTGCCAGTCTAGAGAACTGACAGTACCAGAACAGAAAAATAATATCAAAGCATATTCATGTAAGAGCCAAATATTGAGTAAAGTTTTTCATAAAGTGCAACGTAACTAATCATGGAATTGCCCATAAAGTTTATTGGAAAAATTGAAATCAGATACTTTTCAGCAAAATGTATTCGCACATGTTTTGCGAAATAAGAGGTTGTAACCATGTCATGATTGAGTGAGCACACTTTATTCATAAAGTAAAAAATATAATTTTGGGGTTATTTTTTCATAATAAATGACTCCTGTGCATGCTCACTCATGCATAACCTGACATATCAATTGCATTTTCACGCAGAAGTTACTCAATGAGTGTAAGAACACCCCTGTAAAATTGATCTGTTCAAATTTGTTTTGTTAAAAAGGTTTACATACTACAATGAAACATACACTTTATACATTTTGGGCTATGTAAAAGAAATTGGCCAGTTTGGCGGTTGACTTGTTTTGCCTTGGTCTAAGGCATAAATAATTCCAAATGTTCACCATATGAACTGATTTGATCAGAAATGGTTAATAAATTAACACAGATAACAGTTTGTTTGATAATAATATACAGTATAAATATGGAATTGCAGGAACACTTATAGAACATCCACATAAGTATTTGTATGGTGTGAAGGGTGGGGGCTACCTACAACAGCATGGCGGTTACCAAAGGAAAGAAAAATATTGGCAGTTAGTCTTTGCATCATTTTAACAAACATGCTGGAATTACTTAAAGGACACAATGGGTACACTATTCATGAGAATGAACACTTTCCCATATAAATCATTTTCACACGTGACTTTACAAAAATAAAATTGCTTCTTCAAACACAATTTTAACCTTTGACCTTTCATTTCTAAAAAGTCCCATCACAAAAAGTCCCATTTTATCCAAATCTGAAATAATCTTATAACCTTCAATTTTGGAACAAAAATAATTTTTGTATTTGTCCACAGGCATCCATGTGTAGATATGCATGTACCACTCCATACCATTTTTGAGCTATAGATAGCTACCTAGACATAATGTTGCATGAATGGATGCAGAAGTATTGTAGCTGCAAAATAAAACAATTTGAATGAACTTTTACAAATGTCTCGGACTTCATGCAAAGATTGAGAGAGAAAAATGTTTTCAACACTATCAAGTACTTGTGAAATCTACATTTAGTAATTTTCATCTATCATCCAGTCTCTACGAATAAATATTTCTAAAATCCATGAGGAGTATAAATACACATGAACTTGTTTGTGACATATCTAGAGTATACCGAAGCTTGGCGATAATTTATGATCGCGTGGAACCTAGCATAAGAATGACCACATTTTTAAATGAAAAGCG
>JZLH01S0117200.1:1574-12312 GCA_001188425.1 Eucidaris tribuloides | reverse complement strand
GCGACAATTTGTGACGCGGCGACAATTTGTGCCGCAACAGACCCCTTTTTGAAGTAGCCTATCCAAAAAGGGGGTCATGAACGTTGATCGGCCATAGTTTTACCAGTGAACGATGATAGATCAGTGAGAAGTACAAATGACCCCATTTTGAATAACCTTGTCCTGAAAAGGGGGTCGCAAGTATAAAGATGGAAACGGCATTCCTCTTTTATGCTCATAACAGACATCGATTTCCAAATTAGGACATTTAATCTAAATTCAAAATTTCCAATACATGTTATATCTGTCAAATTCAGTACATTATTATGTACACTGCAAAAACAGTGGTGTTAACACTACACCAGTCGGTGTTGTGAGAGGACCGCACCAAACATTTTACACCAGCGTTAAATTCATGGTGTTAGTTCAACACTCATTGGTGTTAGTTCAAAACCCATTGGTGTTATTATAGCACATTCTGTTTGTTATATCAACAATATTTGGTGTTATATTCAAACTCCATGTTGTATTTTTAACACCTGCCGGGTGCGGTCCTCTCACAACACCGACTGGTGTTGTTTTTGACACCGTAGTTTTTACAGTGTATGAAATTATGAACTAAGTATTTAAAAGTAATTCGTGATTCGAGTTTCAAATAGGACAACTAATCAAAATTTAAACTCATATTTTCATATCTGTCAAGTTCAGAAGATTATTATGTATGAAATTATAAACTATTTGTTAAAAGTAATTCGTGATACAGGCATCAAGAAAACTTTCGTAGACATAAATATTCAGTTAATAAAAACAAAAAGGCTTGCACATGCAGATATTGTTGTACCTTACCCGGTTTCATAATAATCATCCTCACAGACATAAAATTAAAGCAATAAATCAACTTAAAAAAAAATCCACACTAACATTAGAACGAAACAAGGATAGCAACAAATTTGATGGGTATGCCTCCGCAGTCCACAATCCCACCCAATTTGGTTTACTTGAAATTCGGCCTCATGGATGCATTTGCCCAATCTGAGCTGAAGTGCTTAAGTTACCACGGTAACGAAATCAAATCAGACAAACTTACACATAGATAAGCCTTTGTGACCTCGACATTTGAACTTATAAATCTAAGCAGTTCATCGGTACCCCATAATAAAATAATACTTGACCCAAGTTACATCAAAATCATATAAGTCATTTTGTTAGTTATCGTGCCGGGTATAACTCCGAAATCTATTCCCATGAATTCTCCGGCACCTTCGCTGCGGAGTTATTTAAATGGATGAATATCAATATCGATACATGACCATGATAAAGCATCAGTCTTTCCAAGGACAACAGTTCTAAACATAAGGTCAATGTCGATTATGGGAAAGCATCTCATACATAAAGGGACAAGAAAAGGGAAAGGTAAAAGGAAAAACGAAATATAGAAAGAAAGGAAGGAAGAAAAGAAAGGAGGAAAAAAACAAAAATAAAAGAGATAGAAAATGGGAGCAAAAAGAAATCGTTAAACTAACTAATACTGAAATCAAACTTAATAGTTGACTTGCGTTAACACAGTGGATTTTGGACAGTCCGCCAATTATGACATGGCTTGAACCTTGTTTTATACGGATTACAATCACCTTTCTTGGGGTGTGGGACGGAGATGGGGGTAAAGTCAGTGACGTTTAGTTTAGCTACTTTACCTGCTAATGTTTGTTTCTGATCATCATTGTTTAATACGTGTAAATTAGCGGTTTTCCGGAGATTAGCCTTGTCAGGCTGCTTATTGATCCCGTACACCACTGCAATGTCTCAAGTTCTTACCTGCGTGTTATAAGCATGTTTAATTTTGCTTTGTTTGTATTGTATCTGTGTTCCTTTATGCAGGTTCTACCATATATGTGAATTGTGTACTTTCTAAAGTAATGTTCATAAATTCAATTCAAATGAAAAAAAAAATCATTGGAAATCACTGCGCGTCTTCTAAAAGGTACTTTCCCTAGTGACATATTTGTAAGTGGTTTGCTTCATATTCCCACCACATTAGTCTTGGGACGCCCCCGCATTTGCTACCGTATTTCTATTTTCACGCGTTTACATCATTTTAAGGCCGGACTTTCGCCTAGAAAATAAACAATCACATTGGTCCCTTCCCTTTCAGACATGTCAGAAGTCCCCGAAAATAAAGAAGGGTAATTTTCTATCTTATGGGTCATAAATTAAAACATAGCTTATTTTGTAGGTGATACATTTTGTTTCTTATTTTTTCGCTGTATATGTGATGGGGTGCTGACGCAGACCGGCTCGCCCATCTTTCATCTGTCCAAATTTGAGGGCCAGGAGTGAATCGGAAGTATGAGTTTTCTGAATTGAGCTTCGACCACGTTTTAACGGTAGCTTTAAAATTTGGCCGAATTTGATCTTCAAATCGCGAGATATGATGTATCCCTAAATATAATTGTTTGTAATCCAAAATCTTCAAGTCCCCATGTAATAATTTTGATATCGCTACAATGCTACTGTTATGGACAATTCAATAGGTGTGACTGTAAGCACCAAAAAGGATTGTCCAATCCACAGTTCTCTTTTGGAAAGTGACTAGTTTTACCGAGCTTTCTATGGAACAGGTGTCAAAGGCCTCCCGTTTCGCATGAATGATCACTATCTTTGCAGCCATTTTTTACGTTTCCCTGATAATGGCTTATAGGTGATAGTTCAGAGCGGAATTTCAAGCAGGTTTGCTTCGTCTATCCTAGAGAAATTGTACCCCATTTTAAAGCTTAGAGTCTCTACTTTTAAGACTATGAAAAACATAACTTTTAATTTCTCTGACTAATGGTGCATTTTGTGGTGACAGGTCACATTTGGATTTAAAAGAAAAATAAAGTAATAATATTTATGTTACAGGCCGACAACGCTAAAATGCCTTCACGTTATGACGAAAAGTGCAATAACAGCTGAAAAGGGTCGACGACAATGGCGCATCCTTATGAAAGACATTAATGTTCTATACAGGCATGAAAAGACTGGAATACACTTTGCTGAACCGCGTTTGGAGGAGAGGTGTTTTCCGTCATAGGTCATCATTGGACAATGTAATGATCTAAGACCCCATTCGTGAACCTCCCTGACAGTCATGTCATAAAGAAGCTTACTGACACCAGAATTCATAATACATGTTTTGCATGCGACTTGCTTATAAATATTAATGAATTAAATTCATATATTAGCCACAATAATGTGAGTCTCCCCCTTTTCAAAATAGCACATCCTTAAAATGATGTCGTTATTATTTCACCCAGTGAAATACTGTAATATATATAATGTTCAATATATATTTTGGACTGTTATACTAGCTTCTTATCAATACCAGATTATTCAGTTGGAAATCACCAAATTTTCATTCTATCAATAATTTGATTTACATATGTTCATTTCATGTATTATTTCAACACGGACAACCCATTCAGCACTAGACTGGTTTTCAATGGGTCCATGCATAATAAAAACATCAATACAATGATATATTTTTAAGATAAAAAATAGACAAAACAATATCATACATACACAAATACATAAAGAAAATGTAACATACTACACACGTAATACACACCATAGTTTAAAAAAAATATAAATATCACAATGATCAACAAGTATTAGAGAAAACTTATTGAACACGATAAGAAAACAAATGTGAATATTACAATGATTAACGAATATAACAAAAAAGAAAATGAAAAAAAAACTTATTAAACACGATAGCCAAATACAAGTATGAGGGAAAATGTATAAATTATCCCCATACCCCCCCCCAACCGCCCTTCCACCTGCGATTTTGTTGGTAGTTGCTGTTGTTAACCGAAATGATGCATTATAATGGATTACTTTGTCTGGAAAAAACACGAATTATTATTTAACAAAAACTCATACTTTTGAGGTGTAATTTAAAGGACTCCACTCTATTTATTACTTTCATTGTCATCGGTAACATATTCCAAACTTTAAAGTTTATAGGAAAGACTTCTTTGCATAAAATTGCTTCTCACCATAGGAAACAAAAGTCAAGACCATCTATTATAAATGACATGAAATCTATTAGTAAGATATTTAGAAGCCTTGAAATAAAATAATTTGTGCATCATCACTGCTTGCCGTTTTCTAAATCTGACGTCAATATTATCTAATTTGAGAAACAGATATAACTGAGCTGTATGAGAACGAGGCTCTACTTTCAAAACCGCCCTTAAGGCTCTGTTTTGTAGTGTTTGTAACGGTCTTAACACGGTTATATTGGCATTACTATACACTGTGTCACAGTAATCAAAGTGACATTGAATCATCAATTTATAAAATACAGTAGCCTGATGCTGAGATATAAAAGTGCGTTTACGTCGCAATAAATGAATATTCATGACAACCTTTCTACACACTGCCTTTACATGCAGACTCCAGTCCAAGTTTTCGTCCAGGATCATACCAAGATATTTACATGATGGCACTCTTGGGATTGTAGTATTCTTCAAAATATTGATATTCGTCATGTGAGACAACTTTTTTAGCTTATTTTTAGAACCGATAATAATAAACTCACACTTATCGACATTTAATTTCAATCTGTTACATTCAAGCCAATCCGAAATTTGCCTATTAAGGTAATTCTTCGTTAAGTACGTCTTCCATGCGTTTTGCGTTTTTGTCAGTGTAAAATAAACATGTGTCGTCAGCATATAACTGTACTTGCGACTGTCTTACGGCTGAAGGAAGGTCATTTATATCATGGACCTGTAGGTCCATGTTTATATACAGAGAGAATAGAATAGGTCCGAGAATTGAGCCCTGCCAATCCCATGTGTAACTTCCATTGTGTCTGACTTAACACCATTTAATACAACAAACTGATGTCGTGAGCTTAAGTAGCTTCTGAACCAATTGATAACATTTGCAGACATGCCAAAGTAACCCAGTTTTGCAAGGAGAATTTCGTGGTCAATTGAATCAAAAGCTTTCTGCAGATCTAGTAAAACGAGTCTTGTAATGAGTCCATTATTCATATTTTCAGGTATCCTCGGTTAAATTCAAAAGGGCCGTATTTGTTGAAAAAAAGTTGCTAAAAAGATTTCGGTTCACCGTTTTATATACGTTCCCTCAAAATTTGCAACTTGGCCAAAATTCTGCCCTGTCTATTGCGATTTTGGTGCAGAGTTATCTCTCCTTAAAGTGTTCTGAAGATCGTTATGTTTTAAGGGGTATTGCACACTATATACACAAAAATTACTGGACATGCTTGAAAAAAACCCTTTTACTGGGGAAATACCAAAATAAAAGAGAGAGTCTAAAAGAAATGGTAGAGACAGGGTTGAAAACAAGAGAGAAAGAATTAAGAACGTATACTCTTGAAAAAAGGGACTAATAAAGGAAGATGAATGAAAAAAAATGAAAAAAAAAGAAAACATAAAAAGGCACTAACTATATTATAGATGTTTGTTTGCATGAAGTCTCAGATTTACGACCAATTGATAGCCGTGTAGCCTACGCATATCTCCCGATAGAAAAAAAAACTTGAAGAAAAATTAGAAATAATAGGAAAAGAAGAAACATAGAACGAATGAAATTAGAAAAGAATCAGAATGAATAAAAAAAATACACAAATTAATGAAATAAAGAAATGAGTATATAGAAACAATACAAGGAAACGGAACGGGAAAAAGACGACATATGACAGAAAGAACGAGAAAAAAGAAAAATGAACGAAACAGTGCAACTGAGAGGAGAAAGTAAAGAAAAATAGAGAAATATTGTACAGTGCGTCCCAGAAAAAACAGAACCCTAAAACAAAGGCTTATTGTGCGGAAGCAGTGGGGCGTATGATTGTAGAAATAAGTTCACAATAAACTTTGACTTATGCTCTTTCAAATGATAAATTAAGCAAACCTATTCACTCGTGCATCTCTGAGTACCATGACTTTAAAAAATTAAAGTGAAAAACCATTTGTTACGCTTTTTGGCTTTGACACTGTGCACACCAGCTGTCCATCTCTTTCTTTTCATGGAGTGCACAGTGTCAAAGCCAAAAAACGTACAGATTGTTTTTCACTTTAAATATCTAAAGTCACGGTATACTCAGAGATACATGCATGAATATGTTTGCTTAATGCATCATTTAAAAGAGTATAAGTCAAAGTTTATTTTAAACTTATTTTCGCAATAATACGCCTCATTACCTTTGCTCAATAAGCCTTTGTTTCAAGGTTCTGTTTTTTTTTTCTGGGATGCACTGTATAGTCTAAAGAGGAGGAAGAAGAAGAAGAAGAAGAAGAAGAAGAAGAAGAAGAAGAAGAAAAAAAAAGAAGAAGAAGACGAAGAAGAAGAAAAAGAACAAGAACATGAAGAACAAGAAGAACAAGAACAAGAACAAGAAGAACAAGAACAAAAGGACAATTTGCAAGGAAGTACTCATACTCGCTTGATATGCTTTGTGCTATTTTTCTGTACGATGAGAGCATGGAGGCTATGAAGTCAAAATTCTTCAACAATCGAGACTGAAAATAGTCACTTGTGTCGTGTGCAAATTTACTGTTTCATGTTCAACGGCGAGCAGCTCTAACGAGATTTTAAACGCATGAACGAGACGGAAATGGTGAGCCACAGTTTTAAGGGATTAGCAACTTTGTGTCGTGTGCAAAGTTTTTCTGTTTTGCGCCAGTAAGTCCAAATTCCTAAACGCTGTACGAGGCCGCAAGTTTGCAACTTAGCTTACGTAATAGGCCTATAGTGTAAATAAAGGATACGCTTAATGACGGGCGGAACGTGCCATTAAGCTGTACAATATACAACTATACGTTCATCGAATGGATGTACGGTTTCAACCAATCAGAATGCAGAAACCTATACCTCTACATCCATACGACCAAAACATTCATTCATCCATACAACCATTCATCCTTACAATCATACAACCATACGTCCATCGAATGGATTGTACGATTGTCTTATCTGCGGGCCGAAGTGTCATTATTACGAACAACTATACACCTTACGTCCCATCGAATGGATGTACAGTTTTGACCAATCAGAACGCGAGAAACTAAACATCCATACAACCATACAACTTACAACTGTACAACATTACGTCATCGAATGGATGTACAGTTTTAGCCAATCAGAATGCAAGAAACTATACATGCAATTAATGGACGCACAGTTTAACCAATCGGACCGCGAGAAACTATACCACATACATTCATACACCCTTACAACGTACAAACCTTACGTCCATCGAATGCCATGTACAGTTTTAGCATCAGAATGCGAGAAACTATACATGCATACAACCATACACCCTTACAACTGTGCAGCCATTACGTTCCATCGAATGGATGTACAATTTAGCCAATCGGAGGCCCGATAAATCAGAAGCGGGGATTCTGTATTGATGCGTTGGACATTCATCGCATATCTCGCGACCGCCATTGTGTACAATACATCAGGACCCGAAATCATGCTTTTCTGGTAGAGTGGCCATCACGCCTTTTAATTTTTGGTGAGTTTTTAACAAGCCCATACATTTTCTCCTTGCTAGACATGCTTAACTTTTGTAATGATCTTTAGAAGAAAATTAACTAGTATAATAGAACCCCATCATGTAGTCTGTTTTCAACTAACGTGGACCGCTGTGGAGGACATATCCGTCTAAGTCCTGGTCTCTACTAAGTTTCAATAAATGATCGTATAATCCCAGTAGTCTACTCTGTAGTGACTCCGTGCAGCTTACAAGAAATAAAGTGTAATGCCGAACATTGGCGATAAGCTGTCTGTGTCAAAAATTTATTACCATCGGATTGTTTGTCCGCAGACAAAAATGCTGATTTTTTTTATGGCTGATATTGTAAATTACAGTTGTCATAATAAAATTGTAGAATCACTTCTTGGTTTTTGAACTGTTTTTATCGTCTTTTGAATACTGTATGATTTTTTTTTTTTTAGGTTTTCTATAGAAAGGCATAAACAAGGGGTGTTGTTCATGTTGTAGTTGGCGGGGGGGGGCAATGGTAAGAAACAAAAAACTCGGCGCAACTTTAGCTCTTAACGGGCCTGAAAAGTGAAAATAAGGTATGATTAGAATGTCAGGTTAGGTCTAATGATATTGTAGTGTTTTTGTCCTCATTATCCCTGCATTGGCATTGTATTTTTCAAGTTGTCATAATTATTGTGGGCGGGGTATCAAAACGATATGTTTTCACCCCAATATTTTATATTGAGAGGGCAATTGGTCCCTGCCATCCAGGTCGACGTCCCATAGGGATTCAAGTGTAAATGCAGGGTCCATGGAAATAAACATAACATAAACGACAAATTTGCAATCTTGATATTATGCTCTGTTATGCCCACCCGGAGATAAGAGATAATGATTCTACAAACTCTTCTTAAAAAATACCACACCTTGACACACCTACTGACCAAAACTTGCATAGGCATACGACTTGTAATTACAACCCCTCCCGCCTAAGCAGGCACACACCTATATACACTTTTAATTTTTTGTGGCTCCTATGCTATTCAATGATGAATGCATTTATTGTTTGGTTTTCTTAATATATAAGTGTGAATGCTACGCGTCGATGGTGTAGATAATGTTCTATTCCAAAAGAGGAACTATTTCACACTCAACCAAAAGACCAATTAATTAAGGTGTCTGACGACACACACAAAAATGTAACACAACAAAATGTTACACAAGGTCAGGTATCACGAGAGTATCGCAGGATTTTGCAAAGGATGTTCGCGGCCAAATCCTAGTTTCAAATTGTTCCCTGTCAGGCAGCCCAACCGCTAAAAGTGATTTTTCTTTAAATAATTTTAAAAATCGAGGAGGGGGAGGGGAGGGGTAACGGCGAACAAAAATTTCTATATATTTTTCAAACCCCCTTTTGCCAAAGGGGGAGTTTGACACCTTAACACCCTCCCCCAGCGTACGCGTTTGTCAATGTATTATATTCCCAATTTGTGCCTCTGCAGCTGATAGGTTAATTGCCGTATAGATTGAATAAGGGGCAATACAAATAAACCTTAACAATACAGAGGAAGTGCGTAAGTACATCCAAATAGAACAAAAAGAGTTAATTCCTACTGTATATCCAGTCATGTAGCTAGCTATTAGCCGCTATCTGCAAACAGAAATCAAAAAGGCGATTCAACTCACACCTAGCTGTATACATACCTCAAACTAAGTCCCAAATATAATGCATTGTAAACCTTGATACACATAACTTTCTATGCCAAGATTACTGATCACACTGATCACGCAGATTTGAACCATTTAAATTCTCCCCCCTGAAGTCCCAACTAATGAGTCCACAAACTATAAAACCAGTAGCAGAAAACCAAAGGGGCATTGAGCCTAACTTATATCGCGAAATGCGATTCACTACAATTCTAATGTTTAAAACTCCATTGTAAAATTTTGGCTGCGATCTAAACACGCAAACAATTATCGGAGATTGTGTTAAACAAAGTAGATTTCCGAGGACTACACGCTAAAGAAAATTGTGTCAATATCAAATGTAAGGTTAATATAACGTGTAGTTGTAAAAGGAACTTCATCCTGATCACAGGAGTCAGTGGAGCAGCCGTGGCGGTGCCCCTTGTTGAACGACAATTGGTATAGACAAGTCAATATTACATGTACTCTTATATTCCCCATGTTGCACAAATGACAGCACAAGCTTTGGGTGCCTTTATTTTCCATTCAGTATGTGTCGGTACTTATGGCAGATGACGAAATTTCGTGTTTATTTGAAATGTGTAAAATGAAATGTTACTACATGCAATACTTGAAAATAGATTTATATCATGGCTTATGGTAATAATTCTAATACACGATCTGACTTGCAGCCACAAACTTCCATAATAATAATAATAATGATAATAATAATAATAATAATAATAAATAATAATAAGTAATAATACAGGAAATTTAAAAGCGCCATTGTCCATTTTAGTTAAATGCTCAAGGCGCTTTACGTCTTAAAGACCAGCAAAAAAAAAAATAATTAACCACAACAACAAAATAATTTTCGGCACCAAGAAAAACAGGGTAAATGTCTGCTTCAAAATGCACAACGAACAAATGTGCTGTCAAAAGTAGATAAATTGGCGTAATCTTTATGAATTATTGGGGCCTCTCTGCCTATGAAAATTACAAGAAAATTTGTTTTACGTGAAACTAGAAATGCGAATAATACGATCTTGGCATTTTAAATAATTTAGATTTCATTGAATACACACAAGAACAAATATTCAGTTTCTTGAAGCTATTCGCACCCTAATAAGTATAAACATCAGGCAATTATTATTATCATTATTTATTATTATTATTATTATTATTATTATATTATTATTATAGCACATTTTGGGTACTATCTAAATGCTTGCAAGACTCGTGATCAAAGTGAATCATCAAAGTACATTTTTATAACCAATCAGAAAACAAATGATTCAATTTAAATCAAATTCAACATATGAATAACATCATTTTTATACCGTTAACAGAATTTTTTCAAAGAAAATAATGACAACAAAAGTTAGAAACGAAAGTTTGGAGAAATAACGGGTAATATTCAGTCATTGAAGCTATTCGGACACTAATAAGTATAAACATCAGGCAATTATTATTAATAATTTATTATTAATTATTGTTATTATTATTATTATTATTATATTTTTTGGTTGTTGTTGTTGTTGTTTTGTTGTTGTTGTTGTTTTGTTTTTG
>JZLH01S0117195.1:0-10406 GCA_001188425.1 Eucidaris tribuloides | reverse complement strand
ATCTCGGTCGTCGATCGCGCGATCACGCCGAAAAATCGGCATGCACGTTACCCATCACGTAATCTACAAGACTGTATAGTTAATTACCAGGAATTAATTTTATATCAATTAATTATGCTAATTTATGCATAAAATCATAATTAAGCTGTAAATCACTAATTAAAGCTCCAACACTGCTAATTTTTGTGTTTGGACACTCTTTTTAGCATTCTTAACAAGTTTACTTGAAAAAAATCCAGAATCAAAATTGATTTCCCATGTATTTTATTGTTTTTTCAAATTTCTTATGTATTTCCCTGTTTTTTCAACCTTTTGTTTTCGATTGTTTTTTTGATGAAATTTTTCGGGGACACTTTTGCGATCATTAACAGCACAAAATTAATGAATTTCAACCAATAAAAGTAAATAATCGCACATTTATGAATTTTGGCTGAAAACACAATTTGTATTGGAATTGTACACAAATCACGTTTTTGAGCGATTTTTGGGGTGACATGCAAGTACGAAATGTTACGTAACTTGAGAACCGCGTACCCAGACGTCACAAATTTGGTGTCAAAAGATGCGCGACATTGGAGAGAATAAAGTCATGAAACGCCGTGGCAACTGCTTCGCGCGTCGCAGACATTTTGCGCGAAATGTCTGGGGGGGGGCGATTCCGCCCCCCAGCCTTTTTAGGGTTAAACTTCAAAATTTACAAAGTGATCGCCCATGTTTTTACAATTCCATTAGTTCTAAATTTGTCTGATCGGCCGCTAGCCAAAGGTCATGCAGAGTTCAGCAGTTTGAACATATATAAGTGTACGTAGTCAGCCACTGACAGCAGCGCTCAGCTGGTCATGCGAATGAACTGTATTCTGCAATTTGAGCAAAATTTACTCACGGAAAGAGCAATATTCCAGCATTAGGGTCATGGTCTGGGAGCTAGCTACTTCTCAATTTACCCCATTGAGCCCAAAAGATTTGACCCCTCAAAATTTTTTAGACTATCTATGTGAATGAAAAAAGATATGTCAGTTGGACCCCATTGGTCGGGTTCAGTCCCCAGGACCGAATTTAAGGGGGTTCATTTACCTAGTCCCACACATAGATCAGTGGGTATGTTTGGCGTCTTCGTGACCTGTATACTGCATGCGTGCGACGTGGTGCGCATTTTGTCTGTATGCGCGCGCGTAATCAATGATGTTAATACATAACATTGCGCAATGAAATGAAATTACGTGCGTGCATACAGACAAAATGCGCACCGTGTCGCACGCATGCAGTATACAGGTCACGAAGACGCCAAACATACCCACTAATCTATGTGTGGGACTAGGTAAATGAACCCGCTTAAATTCGGTCTAGGGACCAAACCCGACCACTGGTGTCCAGCTGAATAGTCTGAGTACCTCTGAAGGATCAAATCTTTTGGGCTCGGTGAGGTAAATTGAGAAGTAGCAGGCTCTCGCCCTATCATTAGTTTTTCTCATAAAACAACAAGTTCATGACAAATGGATCTCAAACATTCAAGACACCATTTGTAAGTAGCTAACGTTTGCCAATGATGATGAAGGGAAATGATGGACTTGCAAATCCTGAACCCAATCATTAACTATTGAAATCAGGGTTGCCAATTTGGCCTTTTTCCGGCCAAAAACACCGAATTCGGCCGCTTTTTAGATCGTTTGGCCGGAAAGAATTCAAAGTGCCGGCCAAACGGCTTTTTGGCCTTTTTCACTGACCTATAAAAAAATCATTATGAAACCCTATTTTCCGGGGATTTTCAGGCTAATATGTGCCACAAGGATCGAAAAGTAGCGGTGTGCATGTATTTCACGTAAAAAATCTGGCTCCGCGTAAACCACGGCACTCAAATTTTCGGCTGCAGCAGAGGTTTCAAAGGTGTTATAAATTGATTACAACGTTATTTCTAACCAAATCTAGGCTTATGGTGCCCGTAAAATGCATCAATTCCGAATTTGGCCTTTTTTTCACTGAATTTGGCCGTTTGAGAATCGAAAAACCTGGCAACTCTGATTGAAATTGGAGATTTGTGCTGACATGCAAAACAATGCCCTTCAACAAACGTGCCAGTCAACCCCCAAATCACACAAAACATTAATAACCAGATTTCTTAAACTCATTTTGTTGTTCTCTCCCCAATTTTCCAGGTACCTACAAGCCGAGGTTACGGTGCTATGATGTCAATCATCTTTCCATGAAATTTGAAAGATGTTTAGATTCTGAAGGTACAGTAGCATGTTATATACCTACCAAGATATCAATGTTTTCTATTCTTTAATGGAGGTAGAGATATACAGTGAAACTTGTGCATAGTAGCCACCTAAGGGAAACAAAAAAATGTCACCCTTATTGACAGGTTATTTTAGGGACATGATTGGGAACACTTGAAAATGCCTCAAGAACCAAATGAGTTGAAAATATACCAACTATACATTAGCAGGAGTGGATCTCCCACCTGGGAGGATTTGTCTGTAATTTGTTTACCTAAGGAGAATCAAGCATAAACATAGGAGTTTCTTAATTTTTTCCGGGAACGATAAAAATAAGCCCCATAGAGAGCCACACAGCAGGTTTCCATGCTACGAGTGATATTGACATTGTTTATTTTAGAATGAGTCAACGTTGGACTACAAGATTTTCACAGGAGAATCCTTGCATAGTTTACTTGATTCTGGAGTAGTTTCAGCCCAAGTTGAGGACTACCCCCAATCATGTCATTTACCTATAAAGAGAATACACAGTACTGGTTGATGATGGAAAATCTTTCATCAAAATTTCACATTTCATTAGTTTCTAGGTGAGAGTAAATTACATTTGCATTATTATGTGGGACTAATTCACTTCATATGCAATAAAAAGTTGAGGGACTGTCAGTTTGAATACCCGACTGAGTCAACTCCGTTGCTGCAATGTGAATGGCATAGTCCCACATATTGATTTCTGTGTTAGTACTTTGTCAGCAGTGGGGATTTGTGTAGCAGATTTGTCAAAAACGAAGTGTTCTGTTGTTTTCAGCTACTCTCTTCATACTATAGTGACATTTTTAGAATACCATCTGTTCACAGAAAGATTGAAAGCAGCTGATATCAAAATGATGTTGTTCCGCAAATAATCAACCAGTACTGTGTCTTCTCTTTAACACATCATTTGTCTCAGTTCAATTATTTTTCAGGCCACTATAGACAGGTTGGCTGGCTATAGTCAGCTGGCTGCTAAGATACAGTACATGTAGGTTTGTAGATTTCATATGTTTGCTCAAGTTTGAAAATATTTGGCTGACTATGGCTACATGTATCTGTCCACAGTAAATCAGAATGAAGGGACAGAATGAAGGGATTATCAAATTGAACTATATGCAATTTTAATCCATTCACAATTTGTCTCTAGAATCTTGTTGAAAGCTGAAGTATCTACTTTACAATTTGCTGTTTCTAGAATGAATGAATGAATACTGTACTACATGTATGTAGTAGTAGTAGTAGTAGTAGTAGTAGTAGTAGTAGTAGTAGCAGCAGCAGTAGTTAATGGTAGTAGTAGTAGTAGTAGTACATGTAGTAGTAGTAGTAGTAGTAGTAGTAGTAGTAGTAGTAGCAGTTTTAGTAGTACATGTAGTAGTAGCAATAGTAGTAGTAGTGGTAGCAGTAGTAGTAGTAGAGTAGTATCAGTAGTAGGTATTTAGTCGTAGTAGTAGTAGCAGCAGCAGTAATAGTAGTGGTAGTTGTATAGTGATTCCTAGTTGTGATAGAGGGAAATACTGTCATATTTAACAGTTAAGATATAATGTGGTAAGAAGTCCAATGGGCTTAAATGCCACATAGCAATACATGCACAACTCTTTGAAAAAGCTAAAATCAAACTAGTTGTATGTAGCTTGAATCTTCGTTATTTTCCTAATCAGAATTTTTTACATTTGGCATTTGCTTGTTTTCTTGTTTCTTTTGATCTAGTTGTCAAATTTCACATCTTATCAGAGGATTATTCCAAGGTAAGTAAATGAATAGCCCATTGCTTGATCTTAGTCGAGACACATTAAATTGTTATTTTGAGCGAAGTTGTTCTTCATTCCTTAGAATATGGTTCTAATAGATATAACATGATTTCATTAGGCATATTCATAATCATAATCTCCAACAGTCCTCATTGTGCATTTTCTGGCTTCTCTCCCTCAAGGCTTTATGACAGATCAAGATTAATATTAATCTTTCAATTAAAAATGTTATAAATATTCTGTAAATTACAAATTTATACCATATTTAGTGAAAACATGTCCCCCTCTTGATTTTTTGTTGGGGTGGGGCCCGTGGGGGGAAGGGGAATATCCTCCCCCCCCCCTCTCCGTTTTTAAAATTTAATATTTTTTTTCTATTTTGTTACCATTGTTATAGTTTTTGTTATTTGTGAACCTATTCAAAAGATAGATAGGCCTATAATTTAAATACATGTAGATTATTAAACTTTGTGAATGCAGGTGGAGTGAGATTTTGACGTCATACTTTCCACTTTTTAACGAAACTATGTATCCCAGGCATTTTTTTACCCCACGCAAGGGTATTTGTATTTCACCTTTCATCCCCCCCCCCCCTCGTCACATGAAGTCTCAGCTCCTGATTTGTACACTATATTTACATCATTACCCTAATTGTATCCGCCGAACTCTGTTCGGAGGATACTATGGATTTGGCCTCGTCGCGCCGCCGCAGAGATTTCCTTGTGAGCGCTCTACCAGCTGCATTTCTACTCCGATCATCTTCAAATTTGGTATAAAGGTGTATTATGGTAAAGCGAAGACGCCTATTGTTTTTGGTGGTGGTGCCCTCGCTTAGGTCCGTCTTTGTACACAAAAAGGTACATTTTTCAGGGTCTGCTTGTGTGCCTGATACTGGCCGCATTTCTTGATGGATTTTTTTTTTCAAATTTGGTGTGTAAGTGTATCATAGTCAAATCTAGACACCTAGAACTTTTGGTGAGGCTGCCCCCAATGTTCCGCCTTTTACAGGGTCAAAGGTCAACCTGATAGGTCTAAATTTGCAAAAATGCTTATTTTTCAATTACTTTGTTGTTGCCCAAAGGATTTTATTGAAACTTGCTGTATACGTGTATGGGTGGTCATTCTACATGTAGGCCACATTCGTGTTTGGTGATGGCGCCCTCAGTGTTCTGACTTGCGTGCCATGTCACATTACTTGTATATGATCTATCGGCCACATTTCTTGTCCGATTTTATTCAAACTTGCTTTAGAGGTTTATTGGGGGGGGTGTCATTCTGCGTAACAATAGTTTTCAGTGACAGCGCCCTCATTGTTCCGACTTTTATAGGATGCCATGTCATATTTCTAATTTATCCAAATGGAGGTGAAGGGACGGGTTCGGGGGATACATGTGCTCGAAGGGTCCCCCTCCCGCCGAGTGCCTCTGGTTAATAAGTGTTGTCGGAGCAAGATGGAAACCTAATCGAAATAAATTAAAATCAATCACAGAATTATACTGTACTGATAATAGAAAATAAATAAATGAAATACATTAACATGACAGCGAATAATCATAATTAGGCTGATAACGACCGAGTAATTCAAGTCGACATGTTAAATGGGGTCTTTTAAGAGCTACTATATTTAAACCCTAGTGCTCTCCACAACCCTTGTTCTTCTACTGAAGTTTTACTTGTGTTTGGATGTTAATTGCAACAACATACAGGAGATCTACTTATCTAGATGTACAATCATAAATTTGAAATAATGCAACTACATGTACATGTAGTTTGTTACACAGATCACTTTTGTAACCTCAGAGCATACACAATAATTTCTGTTCCAGACAGTCACATAAGTAATATTGAATAAAAACTAGTTGAATGCTTATATGTGTTTTTCAAGTGTTACCTTAGAAATCATTTTTTGAAGACTGTTCCAATTCCAAACTTCCAATACCTCTCCTTGTCATCTTTCTTTAGATCGTCTTCTTACAGTGTGACCGATACGTAGAATTCCACGCCAAATATGGCCGATATCACAGGATGAGGATTCCCAAATTTGGGCGTGACATGACGTACCACCAGCCCTCGTGTGATTTGTACCTGGTTGGCAACAGGTAAGGTTATCACCATCATAATCATCATCACCATTATTTATGATTATCATTATCACCGTCATCATCATCATCATCAGTGATTATCGTCACCATCATGATTATCAGCGATTACCATCATCATAACAGGGTTGGACATTACCAACATAACAGGGTTAAAGATTGTGTCATTGATTTGCACGTCAAAAAACATCTAAATGAATGAAATCAGCTGAAATCATATCCAATGTGAAGATTAATATAAATAAACACCTCTCATAGAGACTTGGGGTAAAATATTGAGTTTTGGTGAAAATCTGGACGGTTAAACTTCATCCTTTTTCCAATTGCTCAGGAGCAAATTCAAAAAATCCGCGACGTCAAACGTGCACGTGCCGTTCCAAAATGGTCCGATCAGCCGTTAGCCAAAGGGGGCCAAAGGTCGCGCAGGGGATAGCCGTTAACCAATCAGAAGGTTGCGCTGGTCTTGCTACGGTGCACAGTAACCGCGATTCGCAGTTTGAGCAAAATTGAAACTCACAGAAAGAACAACATTCTGGTAACATGTCGTTATTAGTTTTTCTAATAAAACAACAAATTCATGACGTATGGATCTTAGACTTTCAACACACCATTTGTAAGTACTAAACTACCGTTTGGTATTGATAATGAAGGGAAGTAATGGACTTGCACATCCCTGACACAATCTTTAAGTCTGGCGGAGGCAGTGAGGGCAGCACATGACAGACAGATGTGGCGGATAATCGTGTGGACCACAGCATCGCACCCTGCGACACCTGACTGAGAGAGAGAGACCATCATCATGATCATCATGATTATCAATTATTTATCATTATCATCATCATCATCATTCTTAGTAATTATTATCATCATCATCATCATGATAGTCAATGATTATCATCACCATCACAATTATCAGCTTCATCATAATTACATGTACCTTCATCATCATCATCATCATCACCACCACCACCATCATTATCATCTTCTCCATCATAGAAACCTCCTCTTCATTATCTTCATCATCATCATCATCATCATCATCATCATCATCGTTCATGTCGTTATTATCTCTATCATCATCGTTATCATCAAAACCATTCTTTTTGTTTTCGTAATCCGTCATTTGTATTTGTGTGCAGCCATAACCTTAAAAAGTAGGATTTTCTCTAAAAATTGTGACCTGTCACCACATTTCGATCAATAAGTCGCAATGGGAGTTTTTGCGTAAATCGGTAAATTAGTTGATTTGGGTCGGAGGGGTCGATTTTCGGATTTAGGGATTTTCTGAAAGTACATACATTAATCTATCATCTGTCCAAATTTGAGGGTCATAGGTGATTCCAAAGTCTGTTTTTTCTTGAAATAACGGAGACCATGTTTTTACGGGCAGGTGGAAAAATCACCGATTTCAATCTTCGCATCGCGAGAATCGCCGCAAAATTGACCGAATATAATTGCTTGGTATGCAAAATCTACATGTCACCCCGCAATAGTATTGGTATCATCACAGAGCTACGTTGTTAAACTATTTAATGGCAGCGACTGTATCAGCCTAAAACAATTGGAAAGAAAAAAGTGACAAGTTAAAAGGCGAGTAAATTAAAATAGCGAAGAAGACTTTGTAACAAGTAATACCCCCAAGGAATGGGCCTCATCTAACAGACACACCCTAAAAAGATAATTGATTGTAACTTGAAATGTATAAAACTCCAGACAATGAAACTTGGCTGAATAGAAGGATTAAGTGTGTGAATTAATTGTGCCAAATTTGAGCCTAATCCGATAACACCTTCATGTCGGTTGCTATGGAGTTTTAATTCCACCTTTCATGCCCCACACAACTAGCGCTCTTTGCCAGCGTGCATGAATGAGCGTGATCTTTGATGCCGTTTTTCTCCCCTTTCCTTATAATGGCTTATGTGCAGGTCCAATCTTTTGAGCGGTGTTTTAACTGGGTTAGCCTAGTCCAATTTAAACAAATTTTATACCATTCTAAAGCTTACGATGTCTTCTTTCAGCTCATATAAAAAACTTAATATCCAATTTTTGCGACTTATTGATCGAAATGTGGTGACAGGTCACAATTCAAAAGTTACTAAAACAAGTCTCTCTCTCTGCTTTTTATGCCTCCGCAACGAAGTTGCCGGAGGCATCATGTTTTCGGGTTGTCCGTCCGTGCGTGCGTCCGTGCGTCCGTCCGTCCTTCCGTCCGTTACCGGATCTCGTTACCGCAATAACTTAAGAACCGCTGATCGGATTTTGATGTAACTAGGACCAAGTATGTACTATGAGGCACCGAATGAACTGATTAGAATTTTGGCCGAGCTGAACGGTAAAGGTCAAAGGTCACCGGGCCTTAAAAAAAAAAAAAAAAAAAAAAATATATCTGATTTGGGTCGTTACCGGATAACTTGGAACGGCTACTCGGGATTTTCTTGTTAACTTGGGTGGAGTATGTATTATGAGGCACCAATGAACTGATTAGATTTTGGAGCTGAAAGGTCAAAGGTCACCGGGCCTAAAATATGTTTGATTCGGGCTCGTTACCGCGATAACTTGAGAGCGGCTGGTCGGATTGTCATGTAACTTGGGTGAAGTATGTATTATAAGGCACCAATAAACTGATTAGAATTTGGACCTGAAAGGTCAAAGGTCACCGGGCCTAAAGTATGTCTGATTTGGGCTCGTTACTGCGATAACTTGAGAACGGCTGCTCGGATTTTCTTGTAAGTTGGGTGAAGTATGTATTATGAGGCACCAATGAACTGATTAGATTTTGGATCTCAAAGGTCAAAGGTCACCGGGCCTAAAATATGTCTGATTTGGGCTTGTTACCGCGATAACATGAAAACGTCCTGTCGGAATTTCATGTTACTTGGGTGAAGTATGTATTATGAGGCACCAATGAACTGATTAGATTTTGATGTAACGTGGTGGAAGTATGTATTATGAGGCACCAATGAACTGATTGGATTTTGGAGTTGAAAGGTCAAAGGTCAAAGGTCACGGGGCATAAAATATGTCTGATTTGGGCTCGTTACTGCAATAACATGAAAACGGCCTGTCGGAATTTCATGTTACTTGGGTGAAGTATGTATTATGAGGCACCAATGAACTGATTAGATTTTGGAGCTGAAAGGTCAAAGGTCAAAGGTCACCGGGCCTAAAGTATGTCTGATTTTGGCTCGTTACCGCGATTACTTGGAAACGTATTGTCGGATTTTAATGTAACTTGGGTGGAGTATGTATTATGAGGCACCAATTAACTGATTAGATTTTGGAGCTGAAAGGTCAAAGGTCAAAGGTCACCGGGCCTAAAGTATGTCTGATTTGGGCTCGTTACTGCAATAACTTGAGAACGGCTGCTTGGATTTTCTTGTAAGTTGGGTGAAGTATGTATTATGAGGCACCAATGAACTGATTAGATTTTGGATCTCAAAGGTCAAAGGTCACCGGGCCTAAAATATGTCTGTATTTGGTTGGTACAGTGATAACTTTGAGTATGGACTGCCCCGTCCGATCTTTGATGTAACTTGGGAAAGAAGTGTCTAGATATAAGGCACCAATGTACCTGCCATTCGATTTTGGAGTTGAACGGTCAGAAAGTCAAAGCCGGTCAGCCACAAACGGCTCATTGTCCGAATGCAGGGTCATTTTAAAAAACTGCTTATTGGATTTTACTTTTACTTTGCGTCAAGGGTCACAATGGGCTTATTCATCAGCATTGGTCGTTGCTACCATGGTACATGTAAATACTTGAAGGCTTTTTCAAATTACAGCAATATTGGATGGAGTGTGGACTGCGGAGGCATACCCATCGGACTGCGCGCAGTTCGAACTCTCTAGTTTTTTTAGAACATTTAGATTGCGACTGTATTGTCTCTTCATTCTCAAGAAGGATATTATTAGCTTGTCAATTCAATAAGCAATAACATTTAAAATTGACATTTAGAGGTATGTAAATTATTGTTTTTTCAGCTAAGTGATGATGGAAAAATCAGTGTTCCGTCAGCACACAAGGTTTGAAAGGGGCTTGAGTTCAAGTAAAATGTCAAACTTTGATATCTGAATTAGTGCTTCATTGGGCCAATAAACATCTTAGAATAGAATGCAAAACTTTTGAAAGATATGCTGCCATTGGCAGTGTGTATGCACATTTGACTTGTACATGTGGTGTACTGTTAATTGTGACACAGCATTGTACATGTATGCAAGAAAATGGATATGGTAAAGCTGGAACCCATAGACTTTCACCTTTTTTAAAGCACAGAATGCTCATTTCTAGCGGTGGGAGCCGTGCCGGGTCATCAAAC
>JZLH01S0117073.1:135408-145802 GCA_001188425.1 Eucidaris tribuloides | reverse complement strand
GTGTGTGTGTGTGTGTGTGTGTGTGTTGTGTGTGTGTGTGTTGTTGTGTTGTGTGTGTGTTGTAGTGTGTGTGTGTGTGTGTGTGTGTGTGTGTGTGTGTGTGTGTGTGTGTGTGTGTGTGTGTGTGTGTGTGTGTGTGTGTGTGTGTGTGTGTGTGTGTGTGTGTGTGTGTGTGTGTGTGTGTGTGTGTGTGTGTGTGTGTGTGTGTGTGTGTGTGTGTGTGTGTGTGTGTGTGTGTGTGTGTGTGTGTGTGTGTGTGTGTGTGTGTGTGTATAAAAACATGTCATCCCTGAAAAAAAAAATGTCCAAAGACCATGCCCTTCATCACCCCACCCCCGCAGAAAGATTCCCGTGTACACCCGGGGTGCGGGACCGTCTTTTCATTTTGTATAACTTATCAAAGCAATGCGTTACACAAAGTGTTATTTTGTTCAAGAATAAATGATAAATAAATGCTAGATCACATCGTATTGAAATAAAAACAACAAAATAATGACAAAACAGTTGACAAAACGTACGCAGAAATGACATTTGTTAACTTTCTTTATATATTTTGCATTTATTTGTACCTCTTATAAATGTAATAGCGCATGTCATCGTATACTGCTATACGAACGTTTGATCATCCACAAAAGAAATCACTTTCCTTCACAACCTTCAATTTGTTAAACAACAAAATGTGTTAAATGAACCACATTACGGCTATAGTTATCACACTACCCCATGTAACCAGAACATCTAGAAAACGTCAGTAAACGGATAAACTTAAACAACCTTAAAATGTGACTGTGAGAAGGCTTGATGTGTCGATCCTAGCAGGACCTTTATCGAAGGCATTGACTACACACGACTGGTACAATTTCTTAAATACAGATAAATGTAACAACATAAGGTAGAAGTATCTAAAAAGGACAAAGAAGGATAAACAAAAGCCACATTAGGGCTGTTGAGAGAATTGGGGAAAAGCTGGAATGAAAGAAAGTGAAAGAACAATAACACAGAAAGGTGGAAAAGGTGAGGAGATTAGGGGTCGACTAAAGGAGAGGGAAAGAACAAGAAAAGTGAGATAGAGAGTGTAGAACAAAACCAGTCACCACCAAAACGTAGAAACTGCTAATAGTCAACACATCAAGCTCCCTAACCACACCATTTCTGATATCTCTGTTCAGGGCATCGAACATCTAATTGGAAGCCGCCCCGAGACTATAGTGTACGCATGAGCAGAAAAAGATGTGGATGAAATGACCATCCATTCCCTTGATTTAACGATTAATTTCATCCTATAGAGTCAGCCCTTGTTTATTTTTGTCCTTTTCTTCGAACCTCCTCCATCGTCATCCTAACTCATAACGTTTTGTGTATCACTTCTCTGAATAATTTCTCAAGTTGGTGTTATATCCCATAATTATGTGTGGCTGTTCACCTGTGTAGCTCAACTGTCGTTCTTTTCAATATAGATTCTGAGTATGCCTCAGGCATACTCAGAATCTATAGCCTATAGTTGTAAAGATATTTTCATGTGTTTCCGCCCCTATGTTTCCGGGCTGAGTTGTATATGATGGTGTGTGTACGTGATGTTGTCTGTGTGTGTGTGTGTGTGTGTGTGTGTGTGTGTGTGTGTGTGTGTGTGTGTGTGTGTGTGTGTGTGTGTGTGTGTGTGTGTGTGTGTGTGTGTGTGTGTGTGTGTGTGTGTGTGTGTGTGTGTGTGTGTGTGTATGTGTATGTATGTGTGTGTCTGTCTTTGTATGTCTGTGTGTGTGTAGTGTGTGTGTGTGTGCGTGCGTGTGTGTATGCATATGAGTATATGGGTGTGTGTATGTGTATGTATATGTGTTCATTTCCCCTATTAACTTTTTACTCACCCATTCACCCACTCCTATTTTATCCTCTCATTTTGTCTGCTTCCCCGACTCCTTTCCCCGTCAGTATTGATGCTTTTGTCTCATAGCCTAATTCCTCCCCTCACTTCCTGTGCCTTCTATCTTTTTTCAGTCCACTCCCTTCTTACTGGCCTCCTGCTTTCAGTGCTTTTGTTCTACACTCTACACTCCCTTTCTCACCTTTCCTGTTCTTTCCCTTTCCTTTATTCGATTCTTTGATCTAACGTCCTCACCTATCCCATTTGTTTTATTGTTTTTAACCCATTTTCCATCCCAACTTTTCCCACTTCTCTCTATAACCTTAATCCAGCTTTTGTTTGCCCTCTTTTGTCCTATTTAGATACTGCTGTTGTCACAGGTAAAAGTAATTTATCTAATAGGTTGTTCCAGTTCCGTGTCGTCAGTTTTGCCTTTGATAAAGTGCTACTGTGGGATCGAAACGTCAGGCCCTCTCATAATAGTTTTCATTCTCAGGCAGCTTTAGTGGATAAGCAGTTTGATCTCAGCAAAACTTATTCTTGTTTAAGTTTTGTTTAAAAAAAATACTGCACAATGCTTGAAAACACTGTACTGTACTGTGCATTTGGTATTAATGGATAATTTCCCCATTCAGTATATAGAATCAGTTAATCCAGTACATAGAACTCCCACAATGGAAGTTTGGGCAAATTTGATTCACATTCAAAACATTTTTTTAAGTAAATTAAAATATGTGTGTCTCCGTTTAGATGGCAATTCTGCTTTAGTCTGTGATGTCATATACCAAACACCTCTCCATTGAGTTTGTATGTGAATTTTCACAAAATAATTTTAATTGTTCATGAAAAATGAAAATTTAGTCGCCTTGTGTCTCAAGCATGTAAAGTCTAATATGAATCTGTACGTTTTTTTTACAAGATATTATGACATATGCTATCCCAGAAACTGAACATTTGGGCAAATTCATACTCAAATTTGTCTGATATGACATCACACCACATAACAGACTTAGCAAAATTAGCATATCTCTTGAATGGCTTAAAGGCAGTGGATCTCATTTGCAAACATCCCCGCAGACCAGGAAAAGATAACCCATGCCCTTAGGCTATTGATGAAGGGCATGTCTGTGAAATCTGGGGTCAGTAATTACCCAGAATTTGAAAAATGCGAAAGAAAATCATGGACATTTAGTGTACGTTCTATGGTGGGATTTTTTTTTCTCGCGAGAAAAAAAATCAAATCAGAGTCTAACGGTCACTATAATTCCACTAAAACTGAGTTTTTAGCTCCTATATTTTGCTAGAGGTTCTCAGATGGCATTTTCTTCTAAATGCCATTGTATTTACACAATGTTAATTTTTAGGCATGCAAAAGAGATGCCCTGCCTTTAGCCGAATTTGCTCAAACTTTCAATATTTTATTTCTAAAATGTTCTTGATACATTGAATTCACAGTAATGTCTGAGGATAGTTCTCAGATCATACACCCGAACAGACACAGACAGACACACACACACACACACACACACACACACACACACACACACACACACACACACACACACACACACACACACACACACACACACACACACACACACACACACACACACACACACACACACACACACACACACACACACACACACACACACACACACACACACACACACACACACACACACACACACACACACACACACACACACACACACACACACACACACGCCTTCACACATACATACACAGGCGTGTTCCCTTGAATTTGAATACATTGGGATCATGATCGTTCTCAGTTCGTTGTTACGTCTAAGTTTACGTCATCACAATTTTTTTTGGCAATCCATACTTAGCAGTGAAATTAGGTATGTTGTTATAATTCTTATCAAACAAATGTTGTAATATATAGGCCTCTGCCGGTATGGTGTAGGTTTCCTACTTGTATTCGATAAATTTGTTAAAATTTGCTAAATACGGCGCGTCGATCAACGGTAAAGCAATTTCATACATGCAATACGTAAACCGTATTTATGTCGTCGCAGTTGCATATCGTTTCACCTTTAATCATAAATTCAGTTACTTATAGTAATACACTGACGACTGCTGCAGGAATATACATTACATTGTTTACGTGATTGCAGTTATTTTGGTACAGTGTCCACAGTTCTTACGACCAACATGTTAACGTATTCCAAATTTAATTTGGGTAAATGCACATATAAAAAACACGGATGTTTAATATAACATCCGATTTGATCAGCGTTCACGTCATTATGCCAATGGGCTAAATTCAACATTATAATGCCAGTTCATATAGTTAGTATAATGACCCATATAATATCATAAACCCTTGACGAATGGATAGGCTATACGTCTTTGAGAAAGGCATTTTTGAGCAACCATTTCCTTTATAAATGAGAGACATACGATAGACTGCGATCAGGGACCAATCTTAAAGGTGAATGACATGATTGGGGGTAGTCCTCCACTGGGGGTGAAACTATTGTAGAATCAAGTAAACTATGCAAGGATTCTGCTGTGAACATTCTGTAGTCAAAAGTTGATTCATTCTAAAATAACTTCCATCAGTATACCTTGTGACGCACAAATATGTTGTGTAGAAGTCTATATGGATTCTATTTCTATTGGTGCTCGAGAGAAACAAAATGCTTGTATGTTCATGCTTGATTCAGCTCAAGTAAACAAATTCAAGATAAATCCTTCCAGCCAGGAGATATACTCTACCGTAGCTGGTGTATCCAGTGATATATCTTTCAACCAGTTTGGTTCGAAAGGCATTTTTTTAATATTTCTCCCAATCATGTCAGTGCCCTTTAATTTAGATTTAACTTTGTAATCTAGTACATTTAAACTTCAATCTTATTCGATCTTCAAATTTCCATTCAATTTTGGACTCGTTCCTTACAATCCGTTAGATTTACTTTCACTCTAAGGCTTTACTAATTTTTGGATAACTATCCCGCACCTGTCTGTGTGCATCTGGTGCGGTGGTCTGGCATTATTACTCCGAAGACTCCGGTGACAATACGTGCTTTTGCCGGAGGATATGTGAAATTCGTTTGAAAAAAGCGGTGCATAGGAAATAAATCGAATACTTATTCACTGTTTAGTGCTTTTAGTCCTTATCATATTTACGTTTTTTAATTTACTATGCATAAAACATGCACAGACTAAGACTGAACGCATTTCAGTTACTCGCACCATTTTCCTTTGGGTTAGAATACTAACATTGCATAAAATACTCGCAGTGTGTTGCATAATATTTCATTCGCGGATCTCGGAGGTAAACAAAAAAGATAGGCTACCTTCACATGAAACAATCGATTGTTTTTTTTAAACAAATCAGTGTCATACATCACAGTATACAGAGTTCAATACGGTTTAGTGACAACTGACAAATGATAGGCGTGGAAAAGTTACAAATATTGTACAATGCTACATGTGAGGCAATTTTGGCATATTTTTTTGCATACAAAGACACACATTTGATTCGATTGCCTGTGAACTTTTTATAAGGAGATAAGTTTAAAGGAATTTCAAATCGACACGGGGCTCATGTATATGATTCATGTGTTCGTTTTTGTTCAATCAATAAATATTGAAAATCACCTAGTTTAGAATTCGCTATGTCTCTTATTTCACTCCTTAAACAGTAATAATCGTTTTCTGTGAGAAAGACGGAAAGAACAAGTGAACACAATAAAACATGAAAATCCATATCTGATTAATATTTTCCGACGTTTTTGACAAATACCAAGATAGTTTAGACATGGGGAAGCGCATAATGTACGGTTTTATACTCTAAGGTATAGTTTGTCATCATAGTTGATTATATGGGCCCAACTGAGTAATGATAAATCTGACATCACTACTTGGAATTTTGGGTAAATTGCTGCCAAATGCATTAGTGTATTCCGTTTTCTGCATAATTAGAGAGTACATTTTGCATGATATAAGTATGCGTTAAAACAATCGAGAAATAAATGATTATTTTATAGAGTATCAATAAAACATTACTAGAAGTATTACCAAAATTCAGAATTCAAACACCTTCTGCTGTTGTGAAGCAGAATAATTATAGTAATCTCAAGAGCCGTAGGCTCTGGTAATCTCAATATTACGACGCCCTCAACGGCGTAAACGCTTTCACGTTTAACGATAATACTGACAACAAAACGTTTACAACCACAAGACACTTTCATCAATACAATCAAAGTTTACAAACTTTACCCTTATAAAATACGATACCATATGCCTTTCACTGGTATTCAGTAATATAAACATTCATATGCGATCTTGAAATTGACATCTTATCTTAGAACTTGGTGAAATAGGCCCAATGACAAGAACGAGAAGTTACCTTCGTTTTCGCCTTTACAAACGGTTTGATACAAGTGCTATATGCATCGAATACGTATCGCAAGTTTAAGTTAAATAAAGTTTATAGGTGACGTGTGAATCAAATATATATAATTATTTTTTGATTATAAAAAACATGGCCTTTATGCATATTCTAGACGCGATGTTCTTTGATTTCAATTGTTTGTGTGAAATAAAAAAGACGGATGCATATTCCATCGAGTGGGTATACAAACGCTGGTGACCTTATTGTCACCGACGTTGTACTTTGACGGTACCTCCATTATGACTGCATTCAAATGTTCATATTATTTTTGTAATATCATTTTTCACGTGATCAAGCGATAGCCAATATATTCCAATTTCATTCAATGCATCTTGAATCACACCTCGTAATAGTCGGTGACGTCTTGTTGTGGAATGACGATAAATCGATGTAACACAAAGCTAACGAACTTTATCGGCAAAGCCCACATCATTTCCATGATTTTGTATTTTGTTTATCTATCCTACGTTACATCCGGTAGATATGGCTCAGAATAACAACACTGTTAACAGGATAACAGCGTTGTACAAGGGGGTTCTTCTTGCACAGTCAAATTCCACGAAAATTTGCGTAGAACAGTAGATTAGACGATAACAGCAGTCAAATGCGTGGATGATGGAACATGAATTTTATCCAGAAGTTGTGTGTCGGAAAAACATACCTGGACGTTGATATCGGCACATATCAGGTATCCCCGATACGGTGAATTCCAATCGTATTATTTCGGGTTGAAAAAAGACACATTGTCAGCAGATTCTTGTTTAATGAACAAATCTGTATCATTTCAATGATAAAGTTTCTCTTTTTTCAGATTTGGTTCTTCTAATCATCATACATGTGCGACAGGTCCGGCAGCATTGGTACGGACGGCGAATCCGCGGGACCCACCGGCTCGCCTGTTGAGTTCGTCACCCAGCATAGCACCCATGGCAGCAGGCCGGCGAGTAGGCGGGCCGCTACCACAGTGGAAAGACACAAATATAATGGTGAGGACTATAGCACCAGCCATCATGATGCTGAAGAGGTCCGAACGAGCCTTGGCCTCATCTGAATGAAGAAATAAAAAAGTAATTCTTGCAGTAACGTTATGCAAATGAGGACACGTATTTAGTGGACATGTGGATAAGTTGGTAGTCCTATATTTTGAGAATATGCACCATATTGCGATATGTAATAAACTTCAGGAAGTTGATTGAAAATTACGAATCAACCGCCTTTTCGGCAGGAACAATGGCGACTTAACAAGACCGAACAAACAAGATATGCCATGGACATGAAAAGGAGGCTGCGTATCAACAAGTGCCTTTAACTTTACAGAACTTGTTTGACTGTTGATAGTGTTTATCTATTTGAATATGTAAGAAAAATGAATTTCATACGCAGAAGAAGTCTTCTTTCAATAAATGATAAAGGAAGAAGAATTAGAAGAAGAAGAAGAAGAAGAAGAAGAAGAAGAAAGAAGAAGAAAGAAGAAGAAGAAGAAGAAGAAGAAGAAGAAGAAGAAGAAGAAGAAGACGGAAGACGAAGAAGGGAGAAGGAGGGTGGAGAGGAGGAGGAGGAGGAGGAGAGGAGGAAGGGGAATTGTAAGAGAGATAGAGCTGTAGTCATCTCAGAGAAAACGAAAAAACATACCTGGTGGGAAGTGCAGTTTAACGCCTTCGTTTATCGTTCACATCATCTACAAGAGCTGGTTGCGAGGAGCAGTTAATTTAATGAGACTGGACAAAGGCCCCGCCTCTGGCCCAGGTATTATTCATTCGACATTTATACATACATCTGTGGATAGAGTGAGCAAACAAACGTTTATAATAATGAATGTGATTCTGCGGTAAGACGATGGAGCTCAATTGGTAATGTTAATATTGATTACCTATAATTAGATTATTAGATTTCATATACTGAATTATGATGACTGATAATTATATAATTCATTTAAGCGTACCTTGAGCAACTCATTTTTTTTTTTTTTATAGAAATACGGCCGTACTGGAAATTGCATTTCCACTATGTTAGCCGGGTATGTTATAACAATAACAGAAAAATGTAAATAAATAGCATTTCATGAAGTTACTGTTCTGTAATAAATATTCATAAAATGGACCTTCACATTTGTAGAGCTGTACTGAAACACTGAGAACTCGACAATGTTTCTTTCTTTTTTGTCACCAATATTGCGCCAACGCATATGAGTAATAGCGCCATCTTGAGGTATTGAAATAAACACGATACTCGGCTGACAGTTCAGTGCGACAGACGCAGGTCAGTGACACTTTTATTCATGTTGTCTTATTATACCTCCACGATAGCTTGTACAACTGAAGAAGAGCGGAAGTGATGACGTCAAACTGGTTCGTAAATATGTGGGGACAATAGTCAAACCAGAACTCAGTGCGACTGCAGCTCTCCTTTGGAAGAAACAACTAGCTGCGAACATTCTGCCATTGTCCACATATATTTCCAAACAAGAGTGACATCACAATTCGGTACTCTACTTACAAAGTTTGAATGGATTGGTCGTTCGTCGAGATTGTGACGGTTTGGGTGCGACTATTGTCGTGGTTGTTGTGTGTTTGCAAAGTTAATACTGTGAGAGTTAAAAATATTACCAATTTTGCGTCAAATCAGAGAGATTTTTCTGAGTAAATCACCAGAAATTTTATTTTGAGTGCTTTGCTTTTTGACTTTTAGATAGTTGTAAAGTCGTCAACAGGAGTATCACGAGTATTGTATTTTTTTCCTGGCACTTGTCCATCTAGCAAATAAGACGGATAATTAATTGGACATTCCTTTGACCAAAATGACAAGTGCAATAATACAGGTAAATAGATACAGAATTATCATGCTTTAAATGTCTGCTGGATAAAACACCAGGAAGGAAAGTTAGTGACACTAGCGGTTCAAAAACAATCACAAATTGAGAGAAGACTATTGTCCCCAAAATTCGAGGCTTATCACGAAAAATGATGGATTTAAAAGAATAGATTTAAATCTTTGTGGATTCAGTATGATATCTGATTTGACAGAAGAACTTTCTGTAATTGCGTATATATGTATAGTATAGGAAGACTTTGAGTAGCCCAATTCTGAAAAGAAATAGCTTTCTGTTATATGTCCTACATTGAAAAAATTAGTAGGCACACTGATTGCATTTTAGAAGTTGAATGATCACTTTCTTGATACTAAGATACTATATGTAAGTTAACGAGAGTTTATTCTGCTTTCCTCGATTCTTTAGAGCGAAGAAGCGTTATGTTTATCCTGGTCCCAGTACGACGTCACTCTGGTTCAGAAAAACATAATGCGTCTCCCGACTGGCAGAAGGGCGTTAGCAAATGCTCTAAGAGAAGGGCGTTAACAGTAAATTGCTTGTAACGTAACCATTGGCTTATTTACAATGAATCAAAGTAAAGTGATCTTTTAGATGCTTCTAAAATATGGAATAAGTCTATGGGTTTAAATTAAGAGGCAATTTAACTGTTAATGCCCTTCTGCTTAGAGCATTTGCTAACGCCCTTCTGCCAGCCGGACTGTTAACGCCCTTCTTCGCTAGATCATTTGCTAACGCCTCTCTGCCAGCTGGAGTTAACGCCCTTCTGCTATGAGCATTTGCTAACGCCCTTCTGCAGCCGGACTGTTAACGCCTTCTGCTTAGAGCATTTGCTACTCCCTTCAGCCAGACCGGTCGATGGGCCATCTTGTATCGACCGATAGGAATCTCTTATTTGCGAGGTGTCATCATTCTGCTATATAAATTGTCCCCTAATGATTTATTTCTGAACCAGTTTGATGTCATCATTTGGTTTTCTATACTTATTAAACGTATACGACAATGGAGTTTCTCATGTATCTAACTTACCGTTTTTTAATTGCCGTTTACTACTGAAAGACTTGAATAAATTGAAATAGCGTCGCGGCCATCGAAATAACTGATTTCATTCGCTCTGCTTTCAACAAGGAAGAAATGTTCACTGATATTGTGACTTCCGTCCAATGTTGCGTATGTCCTTTGAATGTTGACGACCATGAAGTTTCATTGGATCCATCGCACGGTGTACACACACTTCCGGAAGTGGGGTGTCACATTGGTTGTGATTGGTCCGAAAGTGCATT
>JZLH01S0117073.1:103847-119323 GCA_001188425.1 Eucidaris tribuloides | reverse complement strand
AATCACGTGTGTATATGTGTATTATGTAATGTATGTATGTATATGTATTGATATGAATATATTATATGTGTGTTGTGGTGTGTGTGTGTGTGTGTGTTGTGTGTGTGTATTTGTGGTGTGTGTGTGTTGTGTGTGTGTGTGTTGTTGTGTGGTGTGTGTGTGTGTGTGTGTTGTGTGTGTGTGCTGTGTGTGTGTTGTGTTTGTTGTGTGTGTGTGTATTGTATATTGTGTTATTGCATATAGGTAGTTAGGTATCGCCGTATGACTAGTATGTATGTATGGTATGTATGTATTGTATGTACTATGTAAGGCCTATACTACATGTGGTATGTAATATTGAATAATTCTGCACACCATTATGTGCATACATGTATATGACTGTAATATATGTATTTATGTGTTATTCTATGCTCTCTATCAATTCCATATTATTCTTCCATATCATCTCTAATCTTCCATATCTATGTATCAATCCTATCTATCTATGTCTCTATCTATATATCTATTTTATCTAACTGTCCTATCTATCTCACTGTTTCTACTATCCTCAGAATTAAAAAAAAAAAAAAATACATAGCGTAGAATTATGAAATCGGGCCTATAGTACATCCGCCAGTATTAATTGACCTGGTATAATCACGTTTAATACTCAAAAATCATCAACATACAAGTCATGAGGTTTTGTTACAAAGCGAACCGATGAGGGTAATCCGTGAATTAATACAAATCAACAGGCAGTTCTTATAATGTATTTTCCAATCTGTAAACGGAGCTCATATCGCCTTCATAGCTTGATGCTTAATTACTTAATTAACATAAATTAACGAAAATAATCGAGTGCATCCGATCACTAGTGGATGTATCCTCGACAGCTTTCACAATTTCATCTGAAAAATATAAACCGCCGGAGTTATCTTATCGAACCCACGTTAAAAGCAAAAATTACTTGCATGTCCTAACAAGGTTACTCGAAAAGGACAGTATACTTTGTCTGTTTTTGCTCTCTTCAGTTTTCACCCCTAGCACACTATCATACGATGACCGTACGTAGATTTGCATGCAAAAAGTTTTTTTTTATGGAATAATTATGGAAAAATTGCCCAGAGCAGTGTTTATGGCTCGGAATGATAAAACAACGACTTTACAGGCAATATTAATTTCACTTTGGAACGTCGCTATAGTAATACGTTCACACTGGTAAATCAATAGGCAACACACGGATTTCCTTTAGTACGCACGTCAGACACACACAGTTAATGAGACCATCTTCCGTATTTACATCATCAGTTTATGACTGGTAAATATGAAGTTATCAAAGAGTAAATTAAACATAAGAAAAGAAGATGCAAACATCAATATTTAGTCAAAATAATATATAATAAGATCAGGACAGTTTCTGGAAGGAGCTTTCTCCAGAAAAAATACATGCAAGCCAATTGAAGATTTATTTTGACATTTCCTCAAATGAATCCATATTGTGGTTAACTGGGTTTAACAAAATACAAAGTAATTGAGTAATAAAGTAGTTTTAAATAAAGAAGAAACTACCGTATTATCATCAATTATTTACAGACGAAAAGTTCAGAAATTAAAGTTTTAACCTTGGATCTTCTGCAGCTGTTTTTGTTGTTGTTTTATATTGCGAGGGTTCTTGTTAATAACCGAAGAAACTAACATCTCGAGACACTGAGAACAAATAATGGCAAATCCATCAGGGAAAATGATACGTTTCGCGCCCTTTTATTACCCACTACTTAATTTAGCTGTCTGCCAAAATTCAAAATTAACCAACTGAAGTTTTTATTAGCGGGTGGACAGGACAGTCACTGCGTACCGCGTATACGTCGCCAAACATCATGGCTTCAAAATCACGTGACATTGAGATAGGGAGAAGTAAGACGGCAGTACACTTTTCAGCGTATTAAAACGACTGACGGCCCAAAAAGTGGGGTGTTGGTGATAAGCGAACATCAATGTTCGCAACGAACGGTTAACTGTTAGCTGGCTATAACACATATCAACAACACAGGCGAGTCACTTGCGATCAAAAATGAGAAACATCACAAAAAATTAACCAATTGGAATATTTGGCCTCACCTAATTAAGCATCCTGTTGAGGGTTCCTATTTTTTTTTATTGGGGGGGGAGGGGGGGGGATTGTTCAAATAATTCCAAAATGTCAAATATAGACTAAGTCGTCGTCTTCCTAAACACCAAAGACCAATGTTGACCGTTATCATCGATTTCTATAGTAAACAAACGAAATTAGGGGGCTTTATGGAGAACCACTTTTTAGTTTCTGAAGAGCTTTAATTCAAGGATTCTCCTCGGAGGATGGGCAAGGATTCCAAGGAAAACATCCTTTTTTCAAAGAGTGTGGGATGTAGTGAAACTCTTAAAGGACAAAGGTCATTAAAGGGAATTTACACAGTACTGGTTGATGATGAAAATCTTTTCATCAAAATTTACACATCTTCATTTGGTTTCCGAGGTGCAGAGTATATTAATGGTCATTATACACGTGGACTAATTTACACATTTCATATGCAAATAAAAAAGTTGAGGTTGGAAGTTTGAACAGGCTTGAAGCCATTGAAGTTCCTAATTCAATGGTAATAGTGGTTTGTCAACAATTAAACATAGTCCCCGACATATTATTACGCTGTGTTAGAACTTGTCAGCAGTGGGGGATTTGTGTATGACAGATTTTGTCCAAAGAACGAAGTGTTTCGTGCATGTTTTCAACTATTATAGGTAGCTCTCATCCTGTAGTATAATGCACATTTTCAGAATACCATCTGTTTCACAGAAAGAGTTATTGAAAGCAGACTGAATTGAAATCATATTGTTTTGACAAATTATCACGCAGTCAGTGTATTCTGCTTTAAATGAACAATCTTAAATTGAGATTATTTTCTTCAGCAATTTTGCCAATGAAAGTGTTTACAACAAGGTGGTTCAGACTATCGAGCTATATCTGTTATCCCATGATAGAGAATCAATCCAAGTCTTATACATGAAAAAAGATTCTTAATAAAACGTCCCCCACGGGTTTTTTTTCTTTCACATTCACAGAATTTTGTATTATTGATATAATCATTAAAGATAAAATTCGAGAAACATACTCTAACCATCATATGATGTATCTGTTGTGAAAAATTATTGGTCAGAATAAATTTGATTATCAGATTAAGTCCTGTATAAATTCATCAAATTACGTAATCTGACATTTTAAAAAGAAATTAGGAAGTTCCATGATAAACCTACACCATCTTAAATAGTCCCAGAAAAAACAGTGACTTCAAACACAATAAATCTGCATTCCATCTCAAAAATAATGTGATTTGGGAGTCATGAATCTATACAGCTGTTGAATGAAAGCATAATATCCTTCAATCAAGTTCGAATTACAGTCATTGAGTTATGCGATAATGTCTAATAATGAATCCGTTCAAATGTGACCTGTTTCCTGAATTTACACGTGCATTGTGTACATGTATGAGCGTATGGGACCTGTATGACCGTGTGTGCGAGTTTGTGAGTAATAAACATACACGCTTATGTTCACGATGTACACATACATGTATAGGCATGTCCTTTTACTGCAAGCTGTAATTAATTTTGCCAGTGGCCCATTTTTTTTATCCAGACCTTGTTATTAATTTCTCAAATGGATTTTGTCATTTTATTGGACTTCATTCCTGGTAACACAGTTACGAGTCAAGTCAAGCTTTGTGAACAAGTGATTACTTGATTAATTAATTAAGTGATAGTGTCTACTTCAGACAAGTTGTAAAGTTTGGATGGATTAAAAACGATGTCTTATATTGGATTACAAGTAGATTGTCCCGGATGTTTTATGTTTGTTGATTTGTCACGGTCCAATAACACACAATCGTGCCCAGACCAAAGTGGCATTGACAACAGCACACATACACACACACACACACACACACACACACACACACACACACACACACACACACACACACACACACACACACACACACACACACACACACACACACACACACACACACACACACACACACACACACACACACACAACACACACCCTGATGTCCTCACGCACCCGACGTAATACCATAAGAGGCGGAATAGAGAGCCTATGTATTCTGCATCGTATACCTGTAGTTAAAAGGATTATACTTTGACCTTTTTTTTAAATGACAATGTGTTGCAAGCCCCGGTCCAAGCCGAATGTTCTATTATGTATGCAACAATGTAACCCAGTCGAATGCATTAACCTTTTTTGAATTATCGCGCACCTTAACTAATGGTTTTATCTCATTACGATTATTAGACGGTGGACCCTTCGAATGGCCCCCAAACAAATCTCACACTCCATTATGATGATTAGCAAGGCTCTGTCGCCCGGGGGATAACCCGTCACATCATGACAGGCAACAACATCCCACGATGTTGCTTTCATGTCGCCTCCCCGAGCATTGCAATGTTCGATGGCGGGAAAAGGCTCGGCATGATAATGAATACTTCATCCTGTCGCCTGCACATGCATGCAGGTTGAAGGAGCGCCAAATGTCGAGGGGAACCCGAAAAGGGAATGAGACGACAGAGGTACCTCTTTCCGAATTCCCCAGGCGGGCAAGGACGCGACGAGGAAACAAACTTACGGATGAACAGTTATGATATCGATGCACTAAGAGTAAGAATGAAAACTAATGTGTGTCTCAAATGATATTTTTGACCAAATATTGTCGAAAAAAAGATTTGTGAATACTGTATTTACTGAATTGAAAATCCCGTATCCATGGACAATTGTTAGGTCAGTTTATTCAAAGTGTGAAAAAGACGGTTTTGACCCAACTGATCGCGATTGTCATTGTGTTTACTGTTTATAAACTTAGAACTTAGAAACTGGAAACTTAGTTCCAAAGAGTGCTGCATCCATTTCCACAAAATTGAATTATGAACACGTCGTGTGCCTGCATTGGCCGCTAATACAATACATAATGAATGATTCATGGCTTTTTTTGTAGGCACACGCCCTTTTCATAGGCACACCTAACTTAACATCAGCACAATGACCAACCACATATCTTGATATACTGTATAACATAAAGTTTGAGCCCAATTGCATGAGCACATACAAAATGCTCCAAATGGTTACTCTCGTCTTACTACAGGCAGATAGATAAAATGACAGGTAAAAACTCTATCAAATAGCTGTCCCTTTTCCCAAAGTCACCTAACACTTGGAATTAACTCCTTTTTGGAACTAAGTTCTTAACACAGTGGCGTAGCAAGGGATGGGGCTTCTGGACACTCCTTTTTGCTTTTCAAGTACATGTAGTTTTACAAGGCACTCCTTTGGGACCTGTCATATTTTGTATGTATGTATGTATGTATGTATGTATGTATGTATGTATGTATGTATGTATGTATGTATGTATGCATGCATGAATGTATGTATGTATGTATGTTTGTTTGTTTGATGGATTGTTTTTTGGGGGGGATGGGACAATTGTTGTATTGGTTAGTTTTAATATTCATTTTTACGCGTTGACATGGTGCTATGAGCTGGAGACCCCCCCCCCCCAGCTTTCCTTTCCTGTCTATGCCACCGGATACAATGGGGCAGGGAAGTGAACTACAATGTGACGCCTTTTGTGCCTCAAAAGGGACGTCAATAACACTCGGAGATGCCTGAAGGTATAGCCATGGCCGATGAAGTGTGGAAGATGAAGAGTTCTCATCAAAAGACTCGTAAATAAATGCATTACCTACAAGTTACAGGAAGACTGACCGATGGAAATATCAGTAGAAACTGTCAAGTTGAGTTAACAAGGGGTTCCAAGCCAAAGTTGGCTTTCACTTTTACCTTTATATCAGAATGAATAACCGCAATGATATAAAGGTATTGGTTAACATTGAGGTAGCCCTATTTAAACATTGTCAAATTTGATATCTGACGTACATGATAGGGTTTCAATAGACAAACAAACAACGTAGAAGACAACATTGACTCTCACCTTTTAAGCATGATGATCGTTTTGAACTACAACTTTGTTCAGATCTTCATTGTAGAACCTATTAGAGACACTAGACATGGAAAATCATGTAGCTCACAGACAGACCTTGAAACCCCCAGAAATAACCACCATCAAATGTATTTTTCTCATTTTTCTGAGGATAACGTGTGAATGTGTAACTCAGACTTGGGAATCCCAAACTCAACCAGAACGACCGCAACCTACTTTTGTGGTTTTGCTGTTATCACATAACGGCAAACAGTACATTTTCTGAATTACCATACGACCGGAGTGGCAGAACCAAGTGCTGTAATCTGCATATTCACTTTTGCATTTTGTAAAATCAGTTCTAGGAGCATTATTCAATCCATACGACTAGGAGATGACGAAGTGACGTCAAGCAAATCCCCTGAACAGACTTCTGCGGTTTTCAGAAAATTGACTGAATTTGTAAAAACTTGCAGCCTTTCTTGAATGAATGAATGTATTTTTTTCATATCTATTGATGAACGAGTAGCAAGTACATTTATTTAATAACTCTTTATTTTTAAAATAAGTTTGTTAATTTATCTTATCGTCATTTATTGGTTTATCAGCGTGTGTTATTTATGTAACTTTATTCATCTCGGTATTCTATTTGCCGCTACTGGGCTTTTTATGGGTATGTCTTAAACGAGTCAAATCAGTGAAAAAAGATCCGAACATGTTATTGAGTTTGGTTATTCTACATTTTGACAAAATGTTATCAACATTACTACCGACAGTGCATCCTGAAATTTATTATTTTATGTTTATTATAAAATAAAACTGTGACAGTTTTATTTGAAAGTATGCAATACGTCGAGTCTGAATAATACTGATTAACAATCATAAAATGGGAGGGACAATAGGGAACTTTTTAAAGAAAATCAATGTAATCAGCAATCTAAAAGTTCGTCAACGATTTTCAATTTAAACATTTTAATTATTCATGTCGCCAGGTTTACGGACAGATGAGTAATATACTGTACCTCCTTAATTGGTTGAATTATTAAGTACATCATCGCAATTCAACAGGAAGAAACACGGATAGATCGGGGTGACGGAATGTAAATTCACACCTTAGCCTTTCAAACCTCGTGAAAATTAACACCGATAAGCGGACTCTCTCTCAGGCAGGGAGGGAACGCGCGAATGAGCTTTACCACGCACATTGCGTAACGGAAGTGTGATCCGTGATCTTTCCAAGATGTAGACTGATTAACGAAGACAAACTAATTAGGGCGTAACATAGGATATAATGTAACTTTACCCAAGTGTTAAAAACTTAAAGGCTCACAGTGTATGTAGAATGAAGTAGCAATCCCATTTTTTTAATCAAACTATAAGAAGGGGACGCAAAATAATGTTTCCACAATGCACATTAATTTCCTTGTTTGTTGTTTAGAATTGTCTTCACAGTTTGTTTGATTGACACTTGTTTGATTTCATTAAACATTGATTGACATAATTTGATTGTAACATTTTTATTTCATTTAATCTAAACAGACAATACATTGACTGACACTTTTCCATTTCATTTTACCTTGATTTACATTATTTTAGATTGACGTTTTATTGATATTTTTTCTTCTGACGCCGGTAAAAGTACTCATTCTCCTAACAACAGCCAGAGCATTCTGACCAGAACGTGAAGATTTCCAACAACGTGTCTGTACCGATTTTTGTTTATCGAAATAAACTGTGTTAGTTTGGTGTAATTAGAACAGTTCATTTGATTTCTTCTTAATACACCAAACAAATTAAATTACTCTATAATTTCAGTATATATATATATATTTTAATTCTAGGACCAATTATGTTTGGTTGAATTGCGCAATGACCATGGACCGTGAATTCATACTACGCATCATACTTTGCAAAGGTTAATCCTTTTCTTGGACGTTGACGTACTGTACGTGCGATGAGTAATTCTTCATTTAATTACTTTCCTTAGAATCTGAAATTGGTGATCACCGACACCTGTAAATTTAATGTTAAGTAATAACGTGGTAATCATTTTAGGCGAGTATTACGTTTTGTTTTCTCAAAATGTACAAGGTCCCCATCATTCACTTTATAACTTGCCCTTTTCTCGGACTTTTTTCGTAGAAGAGGTATTGACCGACATTATGTTAAGGTAATGTAAGAATTAACTTGATGTATTATTCTAAGAAAAGAATACAAATTCCCTGAAAAGCGCAAGAACCAAAACATCAAAGTACATGTTTATCCCTATATCATTAACTTAATCGAAAATAAATCTTCGGTGAAATTACATTGCGTGACATTATAGGATATTTTAAGAATGTCATGCAATGAAGACATGTGGAAGGAATGTCATCAAACCGGTCTCCCTGAAATCATGTTTGTATAGGACAGAAGGATAGAGAAGGGAACAAGTTATTTCGAGACTTTAAGAGGGATGGTACAGCTCTCTGACGTCATCACCCTCGGGCAGTCGATAAAAATATTCACGATTTTAGACAACACCTTACAACTCTGTATTATCATGATTATCTGGATTTACACATATACACTCTAAGAAAGAAACCTTTATTTAAGCTTTTTTCTCTCCAGATTGAGCACCATTTTCACAACACCATTTTTTTTTGGGGGGGAGGGGGGGGGGGCTTATTGACATCATTTTGTGCAATGTGTGGTGCTAATGCGAACCTCTAATATCTCAAAATACTCCTTACAGCTCTGCATTATCTGGATTTACGCATACACTCTAATAAAAGAGCTTCATTTAAGAACATTTTTTCCCCAGATAAATCACCAATTTCATAAGACCATTTTAAGAGGAGGGGGTGGCTTTTTCTTTTACGTCTTTATATAAAGACAAAAAGGTAGTGAACTTAACAATGGAACGTGTATTGATAAAGCATCGTGCCACAAGAGTATTTCATAATTGCCGAAGAGGGCGCTTTTTACTTGCACAAAGTTTTGAGACATGCTGCAACACGTCTCAAAATATTGTTCAAGTGAAAGCGTCCTCTTTGACATTTAGAAAATACTGCTGTGACACATGTTTACGTCAACATCAAGGACAAAGTCTTAGCTTTCAAGTACTGTTTGTTTTGTCCAATTTACACGTTTTAATCTCGAGATAGGTTGTAAACAACAAAAAGGCGGAATCACAATTGTGTCACTTTTACAAGGTACTGTAATAAAAGTGGAACAATTGTGATTTTACCCTTTCTTATTTAAATTAACATATCTCAAGATTAAGACAAGCAAACTGAACAGAACAAACGGCGTTTGAAAGCTAAGACTATGCCCTTGATGGTGATGCAAGCATGACGTCACAAAATGTTTTTCTCATTACCAAAGAGGGCGCTTTTGACTTGCACAATTATTTTTGAGACACACTGTAAACAAAGAAGAAAACAAGATCTTACGAGAAAAAAAAGGAATACACAATTTGCATTGCGTTGTTACCTTTAAGTTTGACACATCCAAATGGCATGATTACGAAGAGCATAGTTTATGGCTAGAACTTTTACCGTCTTGAAATTGACTACACATCGGCGACACATTTGATATTGATTATTCGTGAATTAGGCGGAAACGACCATCTTTTCCAATCGTCGAATGGTCACGGACAGTTGATATTTGATGACATTTCGGTAATGGACGCTTTAATGGCTTTAGATTTTGACGCCAATCTCTCCAGGCACACAACGATAAGACTGAAGCGTTAAATGGCTGTCATTGCACTAAAATGGCTTTTCAGAGGTAAGTTCTTCAAATTGGGAGAGTATGAATGTATTTGCCGGTAAAGAGAAGGAATTACAGAAAATATACAGCGATGAGATAACATCGAATTTCGATAGAATCACATTTCGCAGACGCTCAGAAAAGGTACAGTAGGCTTAGTAGATTCTAAAATCATTATGACTAAATCGGAGGATTGCTTCCAATCCGGATATTTTCAGATCTTTAGACTTATTTATGCTCTTTTCATATTTTCGATGCTGTAGACGTTTCATCATTCCCCTTGCTTTGAAGTTGGTCATTATTAATAGTGATTTCAGCTTATGCATTTCCATCATTTACGATATAAGTCGTTGTCATCTCTTGCATTCTTCTTTCAAGATTTGGGATACTTTTGTTTTTCAAAAGCTCACTACACACAGGCGTGCCACATTATGTAACTGCTATTCTTCGCGTTCATGTAATCAATATCTTTTTTTTTTTCAACCAGACTGCTTTTATCCCTGTTTCATGGGTTTTTCAGGGAGGGGGCACAAAATGTTGACCTCTTGAACAAAATTTCAGCTTTCAACTTTCTTTTTGTTGCTGATCAACGGGGATGGGTTAGCCTCCTTTGCCCCACACCCCCCACCCCACACACACACACACACCGCTCCTTAGCAACATTATGATAGTTATCTCTTTTTGACATCTGGCAGTGGGATGAACTAAACACAACAAGAGCTAATAAATTGCACCGATGTCAATCTCTTACCACTCAAAATACACAATCTCGCTGCAGGTGGACATTAAGCGTTGATGTTTCAACACGTTAACAACCGGACATCAGTGGAGCTATAGGGAATAAGGGGCAATTGTGTATCCTCTCTCGCCTTTCACTACCTTGAAAATGAAATTATAAAAAAAAAAACCCTTTTCTTTTGGCGTTGGACCACCGTTGTTTTTTGTTTTGCTCTCAACAAAAGTTAAAACACTTTAATTTGCTGTCACTCTCCCGAATGCCCATTCATTTCAACCCCCCCCCAAAAAAAAGCACACCCTTTGTAGTACGGACCTGAACACGCCACTGAGAAACATTTTATCCAGTCAGCAATCGCGATGGTCGAGGACTGGACGAGGTTTCCTTTCATCGGCGTTCATCCATTTCCGTACACTTCTTTATTCAGACTCAAAATATCGATTAATCCGGGCAGCTGTGTACACTGAAACATACAAACTTGGCTGCGCAGTTAATCAAACTCGCTGTGCCCTGTCGGGGGAGGGGGGGGGGGGTTGGAGGGATCATGGGATTTCCCTCTTTGTCGCGTCGTTGTGTGTGACAATATCGTACTTAGGTGATGCTTATATTCATAATATTGGTGAATACAGCTGAAATGAGCCTGGACATAATCACAGACAAATAGATTTACAGACAGACAGTCAGACACACCGCCAGAAACATCATTAAGACTCACAAGCGTGAATTTAATTAAATGTGATGTATAATACACAATAACAAATGATATTGCCCCGGGGATACTGCAACATGAATTTCGAAATTGAGCTAGGCCAATAAAACATTTAAAAAACAATAATCAACCCCTCAAACTATCGACGGACTAAGAAGTAAATATCACACACACACTCACACACACACACACACACACACACACACACACACACACACACACACACACACACACACACACACACACACACACACACACACACACACACACACACACACACACACACACACACACATCATACACAAACACATACACACACGCACACACACGCACACACACATACACACACATACACACACAAACACACACACACAAACACAAACACATACACAAACAAACAGACAAACAAACTGACACACACACAACATGATGTGAAGGAAGAAAAAAAAAGAATATTGACTATTTGGTTATTTTAAACTAGTGAATTCTTCCAGATTCACAATTTTTAGTTCGAAGCATCCGGACATTTTTGTAATGCTGAAATACATTAGGTTCTTTCAGAATATCAAAATTATGTCAATTTAACGTGAACTTTCGACAAAATCACATGAATGATTGTGTATGAAACTATTTGCAAAATTTTAATCTGCTAATGCTACTAAGCATGCACATACTTTCAGTGTCTATAGTGATTCAGAATGCCGACTAAAACTCCCTCGATCACTTTAAGAAGTCTAAACTCAATCAAGATATTTAAATATACATGTATATATACCAGGCAGCAACATAATCAAATACGACCGTGTTTTATTGCTAGTCGAAAAGATAAACATGCATCATGAATTATGCTGACGATGAAATATTATTGCTTTATGTATCACGTTCGTGGTAATTATATATAAATATAACAACATATTGGTGGAAAGAAAATGTGAGAGATAAATATTTTCTCTGCGACTGTGATGCTCGGGTTGTCTGCGGTTAACAAATTGCCAATTACTTTTCTGTCTGTGGAATGGAGAACGCATTCAGCCTGTTACTAAGATACATCACACACTTTATCATCAGCTACAGCTCCTGAAAATCACTGCAGACGTACATGCATGGTTGTAGAAACATTCAGAGCGAATACTTAAAGGTATAGATCTCGGCAATGACTGATGTTATAAATTAGGAAATATTGGGTGTTAGATTTGACACTCTGAGGTGTTCTTTGAGAATGTAGATATCAGAATTACTGTTAAAGGAAGCATTACTAGTGTTTTCAGTCTTGTCTTTGCGGTTAAGTATACAGGTGTTGGAATTAAACAAAAGCGAAAACATATGCAATCATATATACATGCATACATACATACATACATACATACATACATACATGCACACACATATACACACATACATACATACATACATACATACACACACATACATACATACATACATACACACACATACATATATACATACATACATACATACATACATACATACATACATACATACATACATACATGCATACTGTACATGTACCCTGAATTTAACATACAAACACAACACAAAACTATGCCACGTGCGTCATTTAACCAACGTTTCATGAGAACTTCATGTTATTATAATCTGGTATTTTTCGTGTAAAACGAGTCTTCAGGAAAAGAAAAGCAAAGAAATATCAGTACTCCAAACCTTTGTTGTGCACAGTTAATCATTTTAAAAGTAGCAGTACTACTCTCACGACACATAGTACTCTTTCGGTGAATGATTTGAAAATGATAAGAATGGCATATTATTACACTTTTATGCATTAGAGAGACAACTCTCACTTAAGAACTCTTAAAACTGGCACGTCTGCATTGAAGGTTTTCCTATAGGCCTAAATATTACATTTTTGGCAGATTTTTGATGAAATGACAACAAATGCATTTTGCAATTAAAATATTTTTGGATACCTCTTGTATTGGAACAAATACCTACACGAAATTCACGGTAACTTCATGCACCTTCACAATATTAAAATATACGTGTAAGTTACTTTGTTAGAAACGGGGTATATTACCAGTTTTTTTTATACACAACACTTTTCTCCATTGTGTTTGTGTAAAATGTTAGACCTGTTTTAAGTTAACACCTCACTCCCAAAGTTCTTCAATGTTGCATGCTAGACACTTTAAGAGGTAAGATCAGCAGTGCATAGCAAGTTTTAATGCGTTTTGGAATTCGCTGCTTTAGAAAATTGCATTACGTGTATAATAGCCTTGGAAATAATAACGCTACCTGAATCGAGACATCTATTCGCACATTTCTGTTGAACCGGGTTTTAATTCTATTATTCAATATATATTCATTACAATCCTGATGTCATTTATTGATTTTCACTGACCTTCACTTTTAACAACCGGGCCTTACAGATTAATAATTTACGCGTCTCTTTCCGGGATTGCCATTAATGTTAACGACTTTCGGAAAATATCTTCATAGGACTAAACAATCGCAAATGTGACGAAGGCATATAAATCAATGATTCATCGATAAGGTGTTAAAAAGAGCAAGGTAATGTCCTCGAAATAATATCCATCGCTGAAAACATGTAATGGGTAAACCCTCAAGGTGTTTTTCTCGAATATGAATTTATTGAATAGTAATACTATCATGATAGAGTTTGCCTTTCACATATATGATGTGTTTATTTTTCTTAATATAACATTGAGTCGAGATACCATTTCATGTCATCAATCAGTCATCCAAAATTACACAATGTTAATTTGCCATGAAACTTATAATTCCAGGTATCTGGTAATACATTATTATCTTGTAATTAGTTTCACTTATTATTATTAATATAATCACTCTATTTTTCATGAATTCATTATTTATCTGGTTATCTATATCTATCTATTCATTACCTGTTTATTATCATTTCAAAATCTTTTTTGTTACTGCTGATAATAAAAGATGATAACACAGGTCTACGTGCAATTATATTGACAATGTTGTATTATTATTGTCATTGTTATTGTTGTTATTATTATTATTATTATTATTATTATTATTATTATTATCATTATTATTATTTGTAAACATGGCATTATTATCAGTCTTCTTTTTATTCTCCTTCTTCTCATTATTAATCGACCAATTGAGGTAGTGAACATCATCTAAACCTAACTTTCGAAAAGTCATCATGTACGTCACAACCCACCATAACAATATTAGTTTGTGAAGTCATGCACCATGTTTCGTAATTATAGCTGCCCTTCGTGTTTGATGATACGTGTGCATTTAAACCACCTATAATCCTCACGATATTTTCTTCCCGCGTCATGTTTCCATCATGTCCTTCTCAAAAAACTCTAGACAGAAAACTGCATGATGTTTCACTAATTCTTTCAAGACATTATCGTGATAGTACGTGAAGAATAATATAGTTTAACCCGTTGGAGACGATTTGATTTCCCTAAAACACGCATTTTCCATAGATCCCAAGACGGGTTAACTCTTACTTATTCTCCAACGGGTTAACAAAAACCTTATCTACATTCTAAAATCACCTTTTGTTCCCTTGGTTTTTCTTGAAATGGCCGGGAAAATGGGTTATAAGATTGATCGGAAATATGATTTAGGAATTATTACACTGTTTCCTATGGACTTACTACTGGCTAAAATCGTAAGATAAAAAGGGGGTTCTTTACACCCCTTTTATAAAAAAGGGTATACACAAAATCATCATGTTATCAAAATAATAACACAAAAATGCATATGTGGGACAATGTTAACGGTGGATATCGCAAAGCCAAGCCATAGACGATACACCTACGTGTTTCAAGTGTTATTCCTGAACAAACATTTTCGTACAGTTGACACCACTGGTTGAGTGAAAATGTTTCCACGGCACAATGCAAATTCTACGTGCTTTAAACCAATGAAATGAAGAGATCGGATGGATCCTTGTTCAGTACTCCGGGAAACCTTTAAACCATCTCCGATTCTTTATGGATAGTCTGACTACCTGAAGGCAGGGGCGGCGGAACGTATTTCCGTTTGGGGGGGGGGCAAAGCCAAAAAAGGGCACTTATATGTCAAAAGGGGCATTGGGCGCAAGCAAATATTTTCACCCTCAGATTAGGTGTTTGCTTGAAGATGCTGTTTTTAGCGGCAATCTAACTCGAACCCAACCTTTTTTAAATGGGTTCCGATTTGAAACATGTAATCTATAGGCCTATACATAATCCGCGAGCGAGCGGTTTGAGAAAATTTAGAAATATTAAGTTGTAAAACTCGC
>JZLH01S0117073.1:84841-100792 GCA_001188425.1 Eucidaris tribuloides | reverse complement strand
CCACAAAATTTCTCGTAGGCCCCATGTTCACCCACTAAAAGTTAAAAAAAAAAAGTTTACAATGTATATGTCAAGTTCGTTAATGCTCATTTTGAGCATCTGATGCGGGACACGTTGGGACATGTCCCGCGTATTTTCAATTTCAATTTCAATTTCAATTTCAATTTATTCATATTTCTGTTGATAACATACAAAATCAAAACAATAATACATCAGAACATAGTCAAACTTTGACATAAACAAAAGTGGTATAGTGATGCAAAATATTACATAATGGTCAATAGCAAATAAGACAAAGGATATATGTAGAGAAATATGAATGGGGCCTATTTAAAGCAAGCTTGTAAGTTATATAGGCCCCTAAATATTTGGATTAAAAGAATAATTCGGAGTACGGATAAACAAATTGACCGAATAAGTGTAAGCAAAATAGATCATACACAACACAAGAAACAAAAACGAAAACAATAACAAGAAAAACAAACAAAAGGCATTCGATTGATCTAGTAATTCAAGATTAAATAATGAGTAGACAAAACCAAACAACAATCAGGAAAAGGTATTGAAGGTAGGTAAGGAGATGGTCCGCTTATATTTTCAGTATTATGTGTGCTTTCTTACATTCTTTTCTTGCTTTCCTTCTTTTATTCTTTCCCAAGCTTTCGCAATCTACCTTAGATTCTAATGTTAATCGGTTGAAAGGACTTCTTGTCCATAGATTATACACAGGTATCCCCGATCATGCATAAAACACATAATATATTCAGTCAGACGACCTTTTTTTTGAATACAGACAAAGCTTGGAAAACGCAAGCAAATCCCTGCTCATCTCAGCATGGTTTCTCTTTTGGCGTGGGATATTTTGGCAATAGTTTTGTTTCTCCTCTCAATGCATTCAATAGATTCATCCATCGCAAGCTTTATCATCAAATGGCAAATGTCAAGTGTATACCGCCATAATTTGATGGAATCGCCTTGTTTCATCATCATGACAAGGAGACGGAGTATGCGTGGTTTAACGTTACCATATTTAAGAGTCACTTTGCAATTCTGTATGAAGTGAAGTGAATTGAACTTCGAGTGGGATATTTACGTGTATGCATCGAGCGTGAGTGAGCACGTTATATCTAGTTGAAGATTTCATAATGTGAAACCATCTGAGGAGCTGGTGGTTTCGTTTGTTAAAACATATACGAAACTCCTACAGTTGAATAGTTTTTTTCTCGACACTCCAGCGTGACAGGTTCCAAAAAGCAACGCAATACAGTACATACTTGAGAAAATTTCTGGGCATCTATTAACTCGAATTGTATGCATATCATATGGAAAAGTATTTTATTACACTAGAGTATATACTTACATTTTGTTAAAATTTTAATGAAAATATGCAATGATATGAGAATTGACAAGGTCAAAATAATAATGAAAATGATATTTCGATATTTTGTACTCTGATAAGTATATATTGGAAAGACCAGACTGTGACAACAGTGACATAATTGTTGGATGTCAATTATTCCTAGAGTTTGGAAATAAAAACTGGTCCATTAATGACGTAATAACAATTACATTATGATTATTCAAGAAATATATTTGTAAGTGTGTATTGTTATCGTTTTATCTAAAGTATTATTATCTTTATATTTTTGGTTTACAAATAGTAAATTGTCTTCCTACGTTTACAGATTATAAAACAATGTTATGGAAAACGTTTATGGTACCATGGATGGCGTACTTGCTTTTTTCATTTCCCCAATAAAATTCTCAGACATCACGACACTGTGAGCCACACCGAAAGAAGCGACGACGAATACAGGTCAGTGAATAGTATAATTTCAGATGGTTTTGTCACAGTTTCTATCAATTAAACGCAATCCGAGCCACAAATCTGACAGTCCATTTAACAGTCCAATTATGATCAGTTTGCGCGAAGAAGATTAGATGGCTAGGCCGGTATGCATTCATGATAATTCGGTTCAGTGACGGAATGTTGGGGCAATGAGATTGAAGCAACGCGACGTTATACCGAATCGGTGATGTTAGAAGAAGAACTGGCAGGAAATCAATCAAGCGATGGTCTTTCCAATGTGAGTGTAAAAAATGGAAAGCAGATTCGATGCGCATATCTCTCAAGATACAAAAAGATATCTTGAATTAATATATAGAAGTAATTTATTGTATTTTCTGGTGTAGCGTTGGTTAAATTTTTATATTTGGTCACAGGTGACTGCTCAGGAATCAATTCTGAAAAAAGCAAATATAGAAATGCTTTTGTCCAAGTTGTGAGTTTTGTAGTTGTCATAACGATAGTTTTCTTCTTGCTTTGATGTGAAAGCTCTGACCAATATACCAATGTCCCGTATGAAAGAACAACTACATCACACAATAAATAAAAAGTATGAAAAAGTCAAATAATATTGTTACGACATTAAAGGAACAGTACTGCACACAGTGTACACCATAAAATTGGTAGGTTCGGCATTGTGGATTTTTTCGTCTTCGCTGATATTTGAATTTTGGTGAAATGGGAAATTTGTAAATTCTATGCCACTATTTTGATATCTATTGATTTGTAATTAAAAGAACTTTAGCAAAACTTCATGCTGACTTCTGAAACCGCACAACATCCAGCAATGATAAACAGAAAGGATATACTTTTTCTCTTAAACCTCTGTTACAACACCTATCTCCAATCCGAACTATGTGAAAAGATGGTTGTACTGTTTGAAGTTGACATACACTATAAAGGGTTGCTCATTTTGCAAATGCTCTAAAGCGTTGACAAGTATAAGTAAAATTTGTTTGTTACAGTATAAATATGTTACCGCAGGCCAGGGACTGAAATGCTTATCTTATACGCCACTAACTAACCTATATGTATACGGAAATTCTCGAATAACTGATTGACAGGTACCATCTTTGGCAAATACACACGTACACGTTCATCATGTGTATTGACATAATAATAGATACTGCTACGGAAATGTGATGAATGTTGTAAGATATTAATTGTGATAACCAGTGTAGAGAAATAAACGTACAGTTGAACCTATATTTCCGTTTAAAAGGGTTAAACAGTGAAAACCCTATACTTATCGTCCAAAACTGATCTCGCTCAGTATTATTATGTGATTGATTCATTTAATACCAGAAGATTGATACCTCACAAGTATGAAAAACCCCCCCCTTTTCCACCAGTCTAAAAACGCTACGGCATTTTTCCCGAAGTCGACCTACAAATATTGATCAGTTGTCCTGATTTGTAAACGGAAACATCCCTCTCTGGCTAATACAGCCTAAATCCCGACAAAACAATCCTTTTAAATCTAAATATTGGAAAACGAGTAATTTGTTTCTTGTGCTGCGGGGAGAAGTCACACAAAAGCTGACAAGCTATAACAAACGTAATTGCATGTGAAAATACGATTGACTTTAGTTAGTAAGGGGAAAGCACGTCGTGTCTGCCTCTTTTCAAACGCACATATCAACAAGCAGACGACGATATGATTTTTCATTAGGCGAATTCTGAATTATGGTTCTGTCCGCTGGCTAATATTCACTTTCCATAAATCTGCCAAATATCCCGATAGAGTCGAGGCAATTCGGAATGCGTCTATAACATCACGTGACTGTAACAAGCATGCTATTTGTTATAATGTCACTACATGGATTCTTCGTCGTCGTCTCCGGAAGAAGGTGATGAAAAAAGGGGGAAGGAAGATAGAAGGAAGAAGAAGAAGAAGAAGAAGAAAGAAGAAGAAGAAGAAGTAAGAAAGAAGAAAAAGAAGAAGAAGAAAGAAGAAGAAAGAAGAAGAAGAAGAAAAAAAGAAGAAGAAGAATGGGAAAGAAGAAGAAGAAGAAGAAGAAGAAGAAGAAGAAGAAGAAGAGAGAAGAAAAAGAAAAAGAAGTAATAAGGAGGAGAGTGGAGGGGAAACATTAATGAAAGGCAGGAAGTTTATCATTTAATGCACTACTAACCCCCAATACCGTACGCCACGACCTGGCCCCCGCCTAACTAATTATCTAACTTACTAAAAACTACTATAGATATCTCATTAAATAATAACATATATGGTTTATTCGGTTATTTGAACATGATGAATTTTCCATACAAATGTACATACGTCTTCATGTTGACTTACGCGACACCAAAGCACACACACAACACCACGCACACGACACACACACACATCACACAGACCCCACCCGCCACCCCCCCCACACACACACACCTGTTGGCACACACACAATACACGCACACAAACAGAAAACACACATTAAACACAACGAAAAACACAGACACACATACAAACATACATAAACTCACCACACACACTCATTACGCATACACTCACATACACACCCATCACGCACGTATATACATACACACCAAACCACAATACACAGCACACCACAACACAACACACACACACACACACACACACACACACACACACACACCACAACAACACACACACACAACGAACAGCCACACACACACACACACACACACAGACACACACGACACACACACCATCAACACACACACACACACACACTCCCACACACAACACACACACACACAGCCACACACAACCACACACGCACACACATAACAAAACGCAGCACACACATCCACCACACCCATAACATATCCCCCCCCCACACATACACACACATGAAAACAACACGATGCCATTAAAATAAAACTGGCGACATGGATTTCGAAATTGACGTCACTACGTCCAGCAAAGTGGAATATAAAGTTACCCTTAAATGATAAGATGATGGTATTTTCATTGATTTGGACATTCCTTTAGCAATCAATTTGCAACCAGGTTATGATCACAATTTAGATTGCTCGAGACAAGGTATCACCTGAAAATTATTTCCCTTCAGTTTTTATACTCTATTCATTTCAAATTTTCGGGGGAGGGGCTGGCTGGGGGCTGCTTAACGAACAGAAAAATCAACATTTGAATGTAAGGAAAATACAAACCTCCATACGAACGAACGGCTAGATCTTTTAACATTGGCAGTATTGACATGCAGTATTGCAGCTGCATAATTGGTAAGAGACGGAAAGAAAAGTTCACTAAAACTTTATGTCCAGTGGCTGAACATTTACGTACAGTCCGGGCCAACATATTAACAACTGTGAAACAGAACTTGACCCTGTCAGGCTGAAGAAACAGATATCACTTTGTGAGGCAGGTTAACCAAGGAAGATAACTGTTCTGATATTCACTCTAACAATGGATGTCAAGAAGTGCTGTACAAGGGAGTGGGTGACCATCAGTTCCCTGCATGAAGCCACCCTGGGTTGCCGGGGAGGATAGAGTCAGGGGAACAGACTCTCAGAAAATTTTGAAGCATTTAAAGGCTATTTACGTTCAATCTGATACAGAATTTTATGGCGCATATTTGATGTCTGAAGACACTCTGTCTTATAATATTTCTGGTCTGCAAACGTGGAAGAGAGGGTAGGAAAGAATTCAAAAATCGCCCTCAACTATATTGATCGCGATTTTTTCCGTTGTCAAGTAAAGCATAAGCAAATATATAAGCAAATATGTGCAATAACACTTTATCATGTTAAATAAAATGGTGGGTGAGCAAATATTAATTATTCTGAGATTGAATAGGAGTAATCGATGAAATAATCTCAATCAAAGTTAGGATTAATATGATAGTGGTATTAACCCCCCGCAACCTACGGCTTTGAAATATTTTATCATCCAAGTACGGAAATGAAAATTTGAACATCCTTGAAAAAAAACGCCGGAGTTGGACACAATGAAAGTAAGTAAGCTGTTCAATAAAACGATAAAAAAGAACACAAATTTTCTCCACAGTGAAAATCAATCAACCTCAGGTGTGTGATGAAACACTGCGGAGTAATTTTTCCTATAGTGGCCTGAGTCCGCTGCAATCATAGTTTCATAACATGCATTTTAAAACTTGCTTTTATCGACAACTGTCTGAAAAATATTTTGTGCGCCTCGAAATTTAAATCTTTTAAATTTAGTAAACAAATAGCAATATAGAAAGACAATGAATGTCTTTGGTCCATCTCAGCATTGAACAAAATGATATCATACATGTAAACAAACACTGTCCCCTTCTATGGATGTCTATAGATAAAGAAAAACACTTCATGCTAAACTTAAGTATAACATGTCGGGGCTAGAAACAAATAGCGTAATGAATAGACCATTTACAATTGAAGAATAGTGGGTTGTCGCTGGAAGTCACCTCATTGTAACCCAAAGGCACGATCATTACTAGGTACGAAGTGGATGTGACCGGCTGTTTAATGGTAAGTGTTCTGCTTGTACATTCACATTCAAAACAAGTTTTGCTTTAATACGAATTTGCCCATCCTAATGTCAGTCCTTGTCATGACGTCATATCAAAGTGAAACTAATTTTGTTTGCTAAGGCATCTTCTATCATCTCATTTTCTTTATCCAATAAAAGTTGTGGTTGATTTTCAGTGAAAAATTATTTAATGTTTTTTTTGTAATATAATCCGGGAGATCATTAGGACGTAAACTTTACCTTTAAGCCACAAAAGATAATGCTACAATTAGAATTTATTATCACTCCCTCTAAACGCCATGATCACAACAGACTATCTTCAAATAAAAATACAGTAAAGATTGCCGCCAATAAAAAAAAAATCATTTTGGTAGACTCTTAAATATCGCCTTTATTGCAAGTCATCACTAGGTGTGTATACAGTTATAACAGTAATAGAGTGGGTACATGTAATTATGAAGATTGTATACAGTTTTGGATTTATACAGCAATTAATGACATAAAGTTTTGTAAGTAGTCGCTTAATATCATTCTCACTGCTTAAAGATTTACAATGAAAAATATATGTGACATATATAAATGACTGACAGCGTGTTAGTTTTTGTATGAACGGAGACGGCTGTTTAACATCTTGGAGACAATTTTGCTTAAATATAAAGGAAATTGGCACAAAATCGATTTCGTCGAATTGCAGGTAACTGCTGATGTTCAGATTTCTATAAGTTTAATCAGATTATACAAAAACTAAACGGATAACATGATTTCCTCTTTGATTTGATCGCCAAAGTGAAGGTATTTAGAAATAAATATTTCTGCATAAATTATAGACGATGTAATTAGTTGTGATTGTAATATTTTGAGTCGGTTCAGCGAATGCCGCTTTAAATAAGATGAAAGACTGACGTATGCAGCGCGCCGAATATTGAATTTGTCGTCGTTGAATATAAACAAAAAAGCCAAGACGGTATACCCTAGGAGAATTCCGCACAACTTCATCACCCCAAATAACATAAATCTAGGCGTGATACAGAGCTATGGAATATGTTTTCATTCAATTTGTGGTTATTCGTCGTTATAATTTCGTTGGCATTTCCCGGGTATTTTCGTTGGTAACTTCATTACCTTCGGCGCCGATATTGAGGTCAATTAGCCACACGTACTCGACTGCGTGTGTGGAAATGTTTATTAGGCCTGGTAAGAGAATGATCCAGCCACGAGCAGTAGAGCTACAATGCAGTAGCGGTGTTCAACTGCATTCTTCACAGTATAAACCGGCCGAGACGAGTTCAAAGACTGCACTGAGAACACCACGCCTGTTTTGTTAGGCATGAGGGAAATATCAACCACTAGACTGCAAAAATGGAATGGTTTGATTAACCCGTTGAAACTAAAGTACGAGTTAACCGTGTTGGACGTCTATGTGAAAATGTGATATAGGCAAATCATAATCGTCTCCAACGGGTTAACACGAAACGTGTACCGCAAAAATTCCAAATATGGTGTGAAATTGTATAAAAAAAGCAGCGTAGTGTGAGTTTTACACCTACAATGTAATTGTTTATTCTTTTAAACGCAAGAGCCTCACATTGATTTGATTTGATATTGGATTTGATCGTATATTTACATTTCTCAGTTAACGATAACCCTGATATAACAAAACCAACAAATCATAATGTAGGCCTATATCTCATTATTTGTGTACCATTCACAAGACACAAATATTTCATACAGGCAAAATGTATCTGTATCGGGCAACATTGTAAATGTTTAACAATTTTACATCGCAAATTTTGCAAAACACACACACACGACACACACACAACACACACGTACACACACACAGCACACACAACACACACAACATTCCACACACACACACACACACACACACACACACACACACGCACACACACACACAAACACACACACACAAACACACAAACACATACACACACACATTTATTTGCAGTAATTATCACGTATGTAACAATGCACACTAATGCGAAGCTGCCAATGCACGCACACAAGAAATTGGATACTTGTAGCATTGTAAACTAAAGATACTACAGAATAAAAAAAGTTGGCTGGTCGATGAATAACCAAAATAAATGTAGTGGAAATCAAATACCACCATTTGGTTAGATAACTTAAGTCTAAAATAGGAAGACTTCAATATTCGTCACAAAAGTTTGGCGGTAATGAAGTACAAGAGTAGGCCTATATTAATGATCACAGACTTTCCTCAAGGGTTGACTAAACTTATCGTGAAATAATAAAATGTGTTTAACGCCATTCCGTGCCACGCTCTTAATACTCACATGCAATACTAAGTATAGCATCTTATACGACATTTGTTTTAAATGACACTGAGAAAAGTTATTAAATCTAAAGGGTGGCCAACGTTGACCAGCATATTTTAACTAGAAATGCCTGGATTTTAGAAATTTATAAAAATTCAAAAAATAAGAATCTGCTCTGTTAACTGTCATATAATTTCAATATCTACATTAAATCATACCTACATGTATAATGATCAAAAATTAACTAAAAATTAACTAAAATAATAAACGGTAAGTTATATAGGCACTAAGTCTTTTGTTTCCATATTACTTCATAGGCCTATTGATGAACATTCAAATTGTTACACAAGACCATCAAAGGCAATGCGGCGTATATACATGTACATGTAGGTGCAACACTATATAACAGGCCTCTTGCAATTTATCTTAGGATCCTCCATATACTGTCTGTAACCAACCGCTTCATTCAAACGTGCATTACGTGTCCGAAAGCAAAAGTCAGAACAGAAATTAATCAGAAAGTAATAGGATCAATCAGTGACATTAAGAAAAGAGTCTGGCGGCTAAGCCTACGCTAGTCAGACATGATAGTTTCTACATGATGCTGGCGCAAAGGAGAAAAAGGAATCACCAACGTTTCGCAAATTCGGTCATCCAACTTGTGGTTGTTGCCGCCGCGATATGACTTGGATACACGTCTTGGTCCCATATGCAATAAGATTTGCTGAATGGGTACGGATAAATCAGTGGTTAGGGACTGAGAGGTTTCAGGAAGAGTGTAACGACACTGGTATGAATCCTGTGGCATGGTGTAGATGTAATTAACGAAAGCAAAAAGTGCGTCTCACCATGATAGGATATTAGAAGGTTAGTAGTGCTGAGGTGTTGATAATGTTAAAGTGAAACCCATTGTTATCATAATTTATGATCAGAATCATTTAGGGGAACTGTTGTCATATCAGCTTATTAAAATAACAGTTTTCATATGAAAACGAATCATTAATGCATTTAAGCATTGAAAACTTGAAAGGATAGATTTATTTCCAGATTAAAAAGGTTGTGTATAATCATAAGACGACACGAAAAGCAAGTTCAACCCACCGCTTCTGTAAGTAAAGAATAGGAATACGACACGACTGTTTTATCTAAATCATATCGGGGGGGAGGGGGTCAAATATTGAAGTTTATGTTGAGGAAAATGGTAAAGGCTCAGAACTGTTTTCTTCATACAGCATAAAATGATAACATGTATGGACGAACCACACGACTTTACCCAACTCCCATCCATCAGTCTATACATCAAGCCTGCCAACTGGGCACAGCATTTCCCTCTCTATCTCTGGTTTGTTAGGCACTCAGAAGCAAATTCATCATAGTGAACCTCCTCATACTCCCACGTACCCATGTCAATAATTGCTGGGAGAAGAGAAGAAATGCGGAAGAGGCGTCTTATAAACAATTGAACACTGTTCGAGCGATTCGAAATCGAGAGAGCCCCGTGGCCCATCCACTGAACCACGACGCATTCATACTTGTCATGGTCAGCCAGCAAACATCTCAAACATCTCGACATCATCAAAACATCCAAATTCGTAATGGCTTACCTGCTAACCATTTAATGAAAAACAAGGTTCGAATTTTTGATTAATTAATAGAAGTATATATGACGAAAGACAATCCGTAACTTAGTGACATCTATGGTGTGCATTTCCCAATCCTTTATAACCCCACCCCAACAATAAACACACAAGCACATAGGCCTGCTGCGTGTATTTTCTGATATGCCATATAAGCAAGGTAATAATATAAATTGTATAATCTGACCAGACGAATCGCTATAACTTTTGTATACATGAAAACAGGTGATGAAACATAATATTAGGAGACACTGATTGCTTAAAATTCTGTTGGCAAACTGTTGATACAAACCAAATGGAAAGTCTCACCCCAAGAAATCAAAGACGTTGACATACTGTCCTTTTCCCACACGCAACCGATTTACATACCTTAGTATCTTTAAAATGATCTTATTAATTATTGGCAATTCTAAACTTTCTTTCTATCCATCTCTCTTTAAACTTTAACTTGGTTCGCAAACTAAAAAAATAATAGGTCGAACCTTTTTCTGTATACTATTGTTTTAAGTGTCATAATTAATCAAGCATTTTCGAGGGCTATTGCAAATGGAGATAGAAATGACAACAAAAGTGCCTACCACAATTTAAAATAAAACTTTGCCAAAACCCCTAAGATGAAAAAGAAAAAGAGGACGAAGAGAATAAAAGAGAAGAAGAAAGAAGAAGAAGAAGAAGAAGAAGAAGAAGAAGAAGAAGCAAAGAAGAAGAAGAAAGAACGAAGAAGAAGAAGAAAAGAAGAAGAAGAAGAAGAAGAGAGGAGAGAAAGAATATTGAAGAAGTGAGAAGAAACGATAATTACACAGTTTGAACCATTTACTGCTTTTAATACACTATCAAATCATAATGATTATTTTGTATGTAGCAGGGATTTCAACGACAAATTCTCACTCTAAAAATGAGAGCATGTGCAATACTGATAATTGTAAATACATAATGTGTAATGTAAATATAAAGACAACCTGTTCAGTATTTTGATATATGTGAACAGAAGACCTCCAGTAATACCTGAATTGCTATAACGCTGAGTAGCGATATCGGTGCATTCGACATGTTTTGAGTGGCTGATGTGACAGTTTATGAATCATTTACCGGGTGATTATTTGTTTTATTGAAGAGTTATCAAAACGGAACAAATCGCATTGGAACACAGTACTAATTACGAACGTATTATGCCTTTTCACTAATTGCCCACCTTGCATGTATAAATATAAAATTATCGGTCTGTTTGATTTTGTTGTGTAGTTGTTCGTTCCAAAGCAATAACTTAATTTTTCATGTATAGCCAATAACACGTCAACTTATCATCTAATAAAAATTTACCTAATGCGTGCATTCCATGCTCTTTGCAGTGAATTTGCAATCCTGTATTTTACTGCATCAAATTATTTGAGAAAAATATTCAAAATCATTTCTCATGTTTCTCACATTTTACTTAAAGTTTCCTAGTATAACAGACGACGATGACGACTGTAAAGTAATAATAATAACAACAATAATACAAACTAGAGAGTAATAATAAAGTCCAGGGTTGGGCTCATTACAGGAAATTGGCAATTAGCGTAATTAAATACATTTTTTCGAGTAATTGTACTAGTAATTGTATTAGAATTTTAAAACAATTGTAAATTGTAAAAAATTAATTGAGCATAATTACTCTTCATTACTTTTAATTCTCGTTCTATAATATGATCCTGTGTACTACCCACAATACACCTCACTAACTATTCTCGACCATAACCTCCCTCTTGTTCTTGTTTTCAAAATGCATTCAAAACAAATTGGTCCGCATGTACACATATGAAGGGTATAAAAGAGAGAGAATATCACCTAGCTCCATACGCGTTACATATATGTTGAATAATAGAAAGTAATTGTAATTGTAATTGTATAACAAAAGTAATTGGTAAATTGTATAGAAAAATATAAATTTAAATTGAAAAGTAATTATAATTGAACATTTTGCAGGCCAACGTTATTGAATTGTAATTGTAATTGAAGAAAGTAATTGAGCACAACCTGAACGAAAACCAAATATCAATTTGCTTACGTTGGATATGTGGAGTTATCAGAATCTACATTCTTTTTCATATTTGCCCTTAATTCTAATATTGACAAAATATGCAAAACTGTGAAGCGTTTTGAAATTAATAGAAATATCACATACACATTAATGGCCTATCGCATCACCAACAAGGCTTTGAGGAAGAAACCATTATGGAGATGATAAATGTAGATAAATAAAAATATCGCCCCTAAACTCGGTGAATAATCACTACTTTCCATAAATTGTGTTTACATTTTCACGTCTTCCCTTTTAGTTATGATTTTTAGAAATTTTCGGAGAACAAACAGCGGACAATCCGAGTTTGAAGACAGAGTGGTGATATATATTCCCCATCCTGTTTTCAAGATTTATTTATGTTAAGTGTATAATTGAAGCTAATACTTTGTGTTTTTCATTTAAACCTAAATTATACTTTTGGTCGATCACGAAGTCCAGACCATTTTTCATGACAGATGTTTTATACTATTGTATAGAAAACTATATACTAGGGTTGCATGTTCATCAGAAAATAGCATCAATTTGAATGAAATGAGTAGATGTCACCATGTAAATTTCCTATGTCAGCAATGACGATTCACTCGCCTTTTTAAGTATTGTTTTTTTCAATAAAAAGGTAGAAGGTTTTCAAAGTCTGTGATTATTTCACGGCATTAATGGGTCCATCTAACTAACAATCAGAAACATAATTATCTCATCTAGCCCAAACTAACACTCTCTATGTGACGTGAGTTGATGATTTTCTTGTTTCGCTGCTAATGCATTTTGAATTTTGTGAAATTTGCAGTGCGCATATTGTTATAATAACATTGGATGAGTAGCATGTTGCAGGGAAAAAATAATACGAAATGATAATAATTCAAGAAAAAGAACAATGACTTGAGATTCGGCTTTTAGCATTATGATTTTATTCAAGAAGAAGAAATGTAGGAGCAAATGCTGGGCGTTTATTAGATTCCTAAAACGATTCTGCATTAAATCTAACTAGAGGAGAACATTGATATAGAGAACTATACATAAATAATTATGTAGCAATATTATTACACATGTACAACAAATCATCGGCATGCCGGTAGATTGAATGCAAGTGCAATTGTATTAAAAACAATTTTGATACATGTATCTAGGCACCATTCTACCCAGAAAAACAAACCAACTAACAAACACAACAAACATCAAACAAACAAACAAATACTTCAATCCACAATGCACAGTGCATTTTGCCCCCACATAATAATCCGACTGTTCATAATTGCGTCGGGATATATGTGAGGGGAAGGACAACCAATTGTAAATAATGACGAGGGAAGTGTTGATACAATGGAAACAAATCCACTGAGGGAGAGTTAATGTATGGTCTTCTCGTCAGACCCAGACGCATCTCGGAGATAAATGTGGCGCAACTGACCGAACGTCAAAAGCCTTTATCATTAACAGCGCACTTTACCCTGTACATATATATTGTCAGGGCTCGAGTAAAAAGATTATCGAGCTTAGTGCGGCTTATTGAACCATGTCCTGAATGCTGAGGAGTTTTCAATAAAATCTGGCCGACTGAGAAATGTAATTAACTAACCGTTGTTGTATTTTGGGACACACAAATATGTAAAGTTGGAGTAGAATAGGTTTCAATACTCCAAAAGGCGACTCGCGATCGATCGCGGCCATGGATAAAATAACACTGTGTCACAAATCGAACCATAAATTAGGCGGCGTTCAAATGGAAAGACACGAGATAATGACCGAAATCGTGAATGTATTTGTTGCGTGCAAAACGTTCGCGATGTTTCGTTTAACAACAACTTCAAATGATGGCATTTTTGATATGAAGGCTGATAAAAACAAACAAATAAACAAAAAATAATAATAACGCATTTACACGATCTACAGAGCCCTGAAGATTAAATTTAAAACAAGTTTCTAGAACAAAAGAATAAGAATTAAAAGCCTCACGCTGAACGCATTTTGGTTTTTTTTTTCTTGCTGACGCGAGTTATTGTAAAACGAAAACTCGCTTCAAGGAGAAATTTTACACCTACTTCCCAAACGGATTACATTCATCGATACAATGCAACAGCAGTAGGTAAGAAGCAATTGGCTTTTTTAATAAATGTATTTGAAAAGTTATCATTTTAAACCAAAATTATCTGTCAGCTGAATGTTCAATCATTGCGTACAATTTGACGAGACGCGAGTACTACTGCAATGACATTAACTCCATGTTGCTTCAAAGTGGTGCCAGTTTCTATGTTTAGAATACACACACATGAAATACAATGATAAGTGCATAACATCGTTGGTTTTAGTGGCCATTATGTATTCAAATGAGAAGCCCATGTCGACCTTATATATCCAAAGTTTGAGTTATGGCTTTCCATTGAACGTGCCCCTTCAAATCTTGAAATGTCTTCCAGCATGCTTTGAAATATTTTTTGATTTTTTTTTCATTTAGATCTTAAACACAAAAATAATAACAATGTGAAACTGTCATGGCTGAATTGATAAATACCGCGGGAGATGTATTACATAAGTCTGAGACTAATAAATTCTTATTTGATAATTGTATAATTATTCATATATTTATCTTATTTTTTTTATTCATGAAGGCCTATCTACTTATGTATCTATCTATTTTAAGTCATTCATTGTATGTATATATTCATGCATTTATTTATTTATCTATCATCTATCTATCTATCTAATCAAATCTATCTATCTATCTATCTATCTTTTCTATATATCTATCTAATCAATCTATTATTTTAATTAATTCGATTTATTATTTGTTTATTAATTATGTATTTGTTTATTAAATCTATGTATTTATTATCCATTAGTTCATTCATTCATTCATTTATTCATTTGCCCAAGGCCTAATGTGGGCCGATGAATCAAACACAATGTGCTTATTAGTCGACCTAGAACGTTAGAGCGTCATAGAGAGTATAGGGCACGAGAATACAAATCCATGTTGCTCATTTGCAACCAGCATGATAAAGACACCTTATTTTGGAGGAATATTATTTTCTTCATAGTTCCATCTCTCTGTTAAATAGCCAATTAAACCAATGACTTTAAATACACTCGTGTTATGGTGAATGGATGCAATTTTAGACGGGGCTTTGTGAAGTACTCTACATTGTTTTTGATCATTTTCTAACGTATGATTTTCTGCATTAATAACGTACAGATTCCTGCGTGGCAATAAACGAATAAACAAACTAGCCACCAATAAAGATAGGTATGGTTATGTTCTAATCATATTACATTGCCCAATATTAAATCTTTTCTTCCAGTGTAGTTTCTTTTACTTCACAGAATTGTATCAACTACATTACACTAGTTCACACACCATTATCGTCATGAATAATGTTAAATGAACCACCGAACACTTGGGGAATTAGAATGTCAAAATATCTGGTTTCTTCTATCTTCTTCTCTTCTCTTCTTACTTCTTCCTTCTTTCTCTTCTTCTTCTTCTTCTTCTTCTTTTCTTCTCTTCTTCTTCTTCTCTTCTTCTTCTTCTTCTTCTTCTTCTTCTTCTTCTTCATTTCTTCTTCTTCTTTCTCTTCTTCTTCTCTTTCTTCTTGCTTCTTCTTCTTTCTCTCTTCTTCTTCTTTCTTCTTCTTCTT
>JZLH01S0117073.1:71094-82509 GCA_001188425.1 Eucidaris tribuloides | reverse complement strand
ACACACACACACACACACACACACACACACACACACACACACACACACACACACACACACACACACACACACACACACACACACACACACACACACACACACACACACACACACACACACACACACACACACACACACACACACACACACACACACACACACACACCACACACATACACAAACGCACACACACATACACCACACCCATACATATCCCACACATTACACACACATGAATACACACGATGCCATTATACTGCGACATGGATTTCGAAATTGACGTCACTACGTCAGCAAAGTGGAATATAAAGTTACCCTTAAAATGATAAGATGATGGTATTTCATTGATTTTGGACATTCCTTTACAATCATTTGCAACCGGTTATGATCACAATTTAGATTGCTCCAGACAAGGGTATCACCTGAAATTATTTCCTTCAGTTTTATACTCTATTCATTTCAAATTTTCGGGGGAGGGGGCTGGGCTGGGGGCTGCTTAACGAACAGAAAATCAACATTTGAATGTAAGAAAATACAAACTCCATACGAACGAACGCTATGATCTTTTAACATTGCAGTATTGACATGCAGTATGCAGCTGCATAATTTGGTAAGAGACGGAATAGAAAAGTTCACTAAACTTTTATGTCGTGCTGACATTTACGTACAGTCGGGCCACATATTAAAGCAACTGTGAAACGAACTTGACCCTGTCAGGCTGAAGAAACGATATTCACTTGTGAGGCAGGTTTAACCAAGGAAGATAATCTGTTCTGATATTCACTCTAACAATGGAGTGTCAAGAAGTTGCTGTACAAGGGGAGTGGGTGACATCAGTTCCTGCATGAAGCCACCCTGGGTATGCCGGGGGAATAGGAGTCAGGGAACAGACTCTCAGAAAATTTTGAAGCATTTTAAAGCTATTTACGTTCAATCTGATACAGATTTTGGGCCATATTTGATGTCTGAAGACACTGTCTTATTAATTTTCTGGGTCTGCAAACGGGAAGAGAGGGTAGGAAGATTCAAAATCGCCCTCACTATATTGATCGCATTTTTCCGTTGTCAAGTAAACATAAGCAAATATATAAGCAAATATGTGCAATTAACCACTTTTATCATGTTAATAAAATGGTGGGTGAGCAAATCATTAATTATTCTGAGATTGAATGATGGGAGGTATCGATGAAATAATCTCATCAAGTTAGGATTAATATGATAGTGGTATTACCCCGCACACACGCTTTGAATATTTTTTCATCAAGTACGAATATGAAAATTTGAACATCTTGAAAAAAAAACCCGGAGTTGGGACAAATGAAAGTAGTACTGTTCAATAAAACGATAAAAAGAGACACAAATTTTCTCCACAGTGAAAAGTCAACAACCTCGGTTGTGTGATGAAACACTGGAGTAATTTTCCTATAGTGGCCTCAGTCCCTTGCAACATAGTTCATAACATGCATTTTAAAACTTGCTTTTATCGACACTGTCTGAAAAAATATTTTGTGCGCCTCGAAATTTAAATCTTTAAATTTAGTAAACAATACAATATAGAAGACAATGAATGTCTTTGTCATCTCAGCATTGAACAAAATGATATCATACATGTAAACAAACACTGTCTTCTATGGATGTCTATAGAAGAAAAACACTTCATGCTAAACTTAAGTATAACATGTCGGGGCTAGAAACAATTAGCGTAATGAATAGACCATTTACAATTGAAGAATAATGTGGGTTGTCGCTGGGAAGTCACCTCATTGTAACCCAAGGCACGATCATCTACGAAGTGATGTGACCGGCTGTTTTAATGGTAATGTGTTCTGCTGTACATTCACATTCAACAAGTTTTTGCTTTAAATATCGAATTTGCCCATCCTATGTCATGTCCTATGTCATGACGTCATATCAAAGTGGAAACAATTTGTTTGCTAAGGCATCTTCTATCATCTCATTTTCTTTATCCAATACAAAGTTGTGGTTGATTTTCAGTGAAAATTATTTAATGTTTTTTTTGTATTAATCCGGGAGATCATTAGGACGTAAACTTTACCTTTAGCCACAAAAGATAATGCTACAATTAGAATTTATTATCACTCCCTCTTAAACCCATGATCACAACAGACTATCTTCAAATAAAATACAGTAAAGATTGCCGCCAAAAAAAAATCATTTTGGTAGACTCTTAAATATTCGCCTTTATTTGCAAGTCATCACTAGGGTGTATACAGGTTATAACATAATAGAGTGGGTACATGTAATTATGAAGATTGTATACAGTTTTGGGATATACAGCAATTAATGACATAAAGTTTTGTAGTAGTCTTAATATCATTCTCACTCTTAAAGATTTAGCAATGAAAAATATATGTGACATGATATAAATGACTGACAGCGCTGTTAGTTTTTTGTATGTACGGAGACGGCTGTTTAACATCTTGGAGACAATTTTGCTTATAAAACGAAATTGGCACAAAATCGATTTCGTCGAATTGCAGGTAACTGCTGATGTTTCTAGATTTCTATAAGTTAATCAGATTATACAAAAACTTAAACGGATAACATGATTTCCTCTTTGATTTGATCCCAAGTGAAGGTATTTAGAAATAATATTCTGCATAAATTATAGAGATGTATTAGTTGTGATTGTAATATTTTGAGTCGGGTTCACGAATGCCGCTTTAAATAAGATGAAGACTGACGTATGCAGCGCGCATATTGAATTTGTCGTCGTTGAAATAACAAAAAAGCCAGACGGTATACCCTGGAGAAATCCCGCACAACCTTCATCACCCCAAATAACATAAATCTAGGTGATACAGAGCTATGGAATTATGTTTTCATTCAATTTGTGTTATTCGTCGTATAATTTCGTTGCATTTCCCGGGTATTTTCGTTTGGTAACTTTATACTTTGCCCGATATTGAGGCAATTAGCAGCACGTACTCGACTTGCGTGTGTGGAATGTTTATTAGCCTGGTAGAGATGATCCAGCCACGAGCAGTAGGCTAAATGCAGTAGTCGGTGTTCAACTCATTCTTCACAGTATAACCGGCCGAGACGAGTTCAAAAGACTGCACTGAGAATACACCACGCATGTTTTGTTAGCATGAGGGAATATCAACCACTAGACTGCAAAAATGGGATGTTTGATTTAACCCGTTGAAACTAAAGTACGAGTTAACCGTGTTGGACGTCTATGTGAAAATGTGATATAGGCAAATCATAATCGTCTCCAACGGGTTAACACGAAACGTGTACCGCAAAAATTCCAAATATGGTGTGAAATTGTATAAAAAAAGCAGCGTAGTGTGAGTTTTACACCTACAATGTAATTGTTTATTCTTTTAAACGCAAGAGCCTCACATTGATTTGATTTGATATTGGATTTGATCGTATATTTACATTTCTCAGTTAACGATAACCCTGATATAACAAAACCAACAAATCATAATGTAGGCCTATATCTCATTATTTGTGTACCATTCACAAGACACAAATATTTCATACAGGCAAAATGTATCTGTATCGGGCAACATTGTAAATGTTTAACAATTTTACATCGCAAATTTTGCAAAACACACACACACGACACACACACAACACACACGTACACACACACAGCACACACAACACACACAACATTCCACACACACACACACACACACACACACACACACACACGCACACACACACACAAACACACACACACAAACACACAAACACATACACACACACATTTATTTGCAGTAATTATCACGTATGTAACAATGCACACTAATGCGAAGCTGCCAATGCACGCACACAAGAAATTGGATACTTGTAGCATTGTAAACTAAAGATACTACAGAATAAAAAAAGTTGGCTGGTCGATGAATAACCAAAATAAATGTAGTGGAAATCAAATACCACCATTTGGTTAGATAACTTAAGTCTAAAATAGGAAGACTTCAATATTCGTCACAAAAGTTTGGCGGTAATGAAGTACAAGAGTAGGCCTATATTAATGATCACAGACTTTCCTCAAGGGTTGACTAAACTTATCGTGAAATAATAAAATGTGTTTAACGCCATTCCGTGCCACGCTCTTAATACTCACATGCAATACTAAGTATAGCATCTTATACGACATTTGTTTTAAATGACACTGAGAAAAGTTATTAAATCTAAAGGGTGGCCAACGTTGACCAGCATATTTTAACTAGAAATGCCTGGATTTTAGAAATTTATAAAAATTCAAAAAATAAGAATCTGCTCTGTTAACTGTCATATAATTTCAATATCTACATTAAATCATACCTACATGTATAATGATCAAAAATTAACTAAAAATTAACTAAAATAATAAACGGTAAGTTATATAGGCACTAAGTCTTTTGTTTCCATATTACTTCATAGGCCTATTGATGAACATTCAAATTGTTACACAAGACCATCAAAGGCAATGCGGCGTATATACATGTACATGTAGGTGCAACACTATATAACAGGCCTCTTGCAATTTATCTTAGGATCCTCCATATACTGTCTGTAACCAACCGCTTCATTCAAACGTGCATTACGTGTCCGAAAGCAAAAGTCAGAACAGAAATTAATCAGAAAGTAATAGGATCAATCAGTGACATTAAGAAAAGAGTCTGGCGGCTAAGCCTACGCTAGTCAGACATGATAGTTTCTACATGATGCTGGCGCAAAGGAGAAAAAGGAATCACCAACGTTTCGCAAATTCGGTCATCCAACTTGTGGTTGTTGCCGCCGCGATATGACTTGGATACACGTCTTGGTCCCATATGCAATAAGATTTGCTGAATGGGTACGGATAAATCAGTGGTTAGGGACTGAGAGGTTTCAGGAAGAGTGTAACGACACTGGTATGAATCCTGTGGCATGGTGTAGATGTAATTAACGAAAGCAAAAAGTGCGTCTCACCATGATAGGATATTAGAAGGTTAGTAGTGCTGAGGTGTTGATAATGTTAAAGTGAAACCCATTGTTATCATAATTTATGATCAGAATCATTTAGGGGAACTGTTGTCATATCAGCTTATTAAAATAACAGTTTTCATATGAAAACGAATCATTAATGCATTTAAGCATTGAAAACTTGAAAGGATAGATTTATTTCCAGATTAAAAAGGTTGTGTATAATCATAAGACGACACGAAAAGCAAGTTCAACCCACCGCTTCTGTAAGTAAAGAATAGGAATACGACACGACTGTTTTATCTAAATCATATCGGGGGGGAGGGGGTCAAATATTGAAGTTTATGTTGAGGAAAATGGTAAAGGCTCAGAACTGTTTTCTTCATACAGCATAAAATGATAACATGTATGGACGAACCACACGACTTTACCCAACTCCCATCCATCAGTCTATACATCAAGCCTGCCAACTGGGCACAGCATTTCCCTCTCTATCTCTGGTTTGTTAGGCACTCAGAAGCAAATTCATCATAGTGAACCTCCTCATACTCCCACGTACCCATGTCAATAATTGCTGGGAGAAGAGAAGAAATGCGGAAGAGGCGTCTTATAAACAATTGAACACTGTTCGAGCGATTCGAAATCGAGAGAGCCCCGTGGCCCATCCACTGAACCACGACGCATTCATACTTGTCATGGTCAGCCAGCAAACATCTCAAACATCTCGACATCATCAAAACATCCAAATTCGTAATGGCTTACCTGCTAACCATTTAATGAAAAACAAGGTTCGAATTTTTGATTAATTAATAGAAGTATATATGACGAAAGACAATCCGTAACTTAGTGACATCTATGGTGTGCATTTCCCAATCCTTTATAACCCCACCCCAACAATAAACACACAAGCACATAGGCCTGCTGCGTGTATTTTCTGATATGCCATATAAGCAAGGTAATAATATAAATTGTATAATCTGACCAGACGAATCGCTATAACTTTTGTATACATGAAAACAGGTGATGAAACATAATATTAGGAGACACTGATTGCTTAAAATTCTGTTGGCAAACTGTTGATACAAACCAAATGGAAAGTCTCACCCCAAGAAATCAAAGACGTTGACATACTGTCCTTTTCCCACACGCAACCGATTTACATACCTTAGTATCTTTAAAATGATCTTATTAATTATTGGCAATTCTAAACTTTCTTTCTATCCATCTCTCTTTAAACTTTAACTTGGTTCGCAAACTAAAAAAATAATAGGTCGAACCTTTTTCTGTATACTATTGTTTTAAGTGTCATAATTAATCAAGCATTTTCGAGGGCTATTGCAAATGGAGATAGAAATGACAACAAAAGTGCCTACCACAATTTAAAATAAAACTTTGCCAAAACCCCTAAGATGAAAAAGAAAAAGAGGACGAAGAGAATAAAAGAGAAGAAGAAAGAAGAAGAAGAAGAAGAAGAAGAAGAAGAAGAAGAAGCAAAGAAGAAGAAGAAAGAACGAAGAAGAAGAAGAAAAGAAGAAGAAGAAGAAGAAGAGAGGAGAGAAAGAATATTGAAGAAGTGAGAAGAAACGATAATTACACAGTTTGAACCATTTACTGCTTTTAATACACTATCAAATCATAATGATTATTTTGTATGTAGCAGGGATTTCAACGACAAATTCTCACTCTAAAAATGAGAGCATGTGCAATACTGATAATTGTAAATACATAATGTGTAATGTAAATATAAAGACAACCTGTTCAGTATTTTGATATATGTGAACAGAAGACCTCCAGTAATACCTGAATTGCTATAACGCTGAGTAGCGATATCGGTGCATTCGACATGTTTTGAGTGGCTGATGTGACAGTTTATGAATCATTTACCGGGTGATTATTTGTTTTATTGAAGAGTTATCAAAACGGAACAAATCGCATTGGAACACAGTACTAATTACGAACGTATTATGCCTTTTCACTAATTGCCCACCTTGCATGTATAAATATAAAATTATCGGTCTGTTTGATTTTGTTGTGTAGTTGTTCGTTCCAAAGCAATAACTTAATTTTTCATGTATAGCCAATAACACGTCAACTTATCATCTAATAAAAATTTACCTAATGCGTGCATTCCATGCTCTTTGCAGTGAATTTGCAATCCTGTATTTTACTGCATCAAATTATTTGAGAAAAATATTCAAAATCATTTCTCATGTTTCTCACATTTTACTTAAAGTTTCCTAGTATAACAGACGACGATGACGACTGTAAAGTAATAATAATAACAACAATAATACAAACTAGAGAGTAATAATAAAGTCCAGGGTTGGGCTCATTACAGGAAATTGGCAATTAGCGTAATTAAATACATTTTTTCGAGTAATTGTACTAGTAATTGTATTAGAATTTTAAAACAATTGTAAATTGTAAAAAATTAATTGAGCATAATTACTCTTCATTACTTTTAATTCTCGTTCTATAATATGATCCTGTGTACTACCCACAATACACCTCACTAACTATTCTCGACCATAACCTCCCTCTTGTTCTTGTTTTCAAAATGCATTCAAAACAAATTGGTCCGCATGTACACATATGAAGGGTATAAAAGAGAGAGAATATCACCTAGCTCCATACGCGTTACATATATGTTGAATAATAGAAAGTAATTGTAATTGTAATTGTATAACAAAAGTAATTGGTAAATTGTATAGAAAAATATAAATTTAAATTGAAAAGTAATTATAATTGAACATTTTGCAGGCCAACGTTATTGAATTGTAATTGTAATTGAAGAAAGTAATTGAGCACAACCTGAACGAAAACCAAATATCAATTTGCTTACGTTGGATATGTGGAGTTATCAGAATCTACATTCTTTTTCATATTTGCCCTTAATTCTAATATTGACAAAATATGCAAAACTGTGAAGCGTTTTGAAATTAATAGAAATATCACATACACATTAATGGCCTATCGCATCACCAACAAGGCTTTGAGGAAGAAACCATTATGGAGATGATAAATGTAGATAAATAAAAATATCGCCCCTAAACTCGGTGAATAATCACTACTTTCCATAAATTGTGTTTACATTTTCACGTCTTCCCTTTTAGTTATGATTTTTAGAAATTTTCGGAGAACAAACAGCGGACAATCCGAGTTTGAAGACAGAGTGGTGATATATATTCCCCATCCTGTTTTCAAGATTTATTTATGTTAAGTGTATAATTGAAGCTAATACTTTGTGTTTTTCATTTAAACCTAAATTATACTTTTGGTCGATCACGAAGTCCAGACCATTTTTCATGACAGATGTTTTATACTATTGTATAGAAAACTATATACTAGGGTTGCATGTTCATCAGAAAATAGCATCAATTTGAATGAAATGAGTAGATGTCACCATGTAAATTTCCTATGTCAGCAATGACGATTCACTCGCCTTTTTAAGTATTGTTTTTTTCAATAAAAAGGTAGAAGGTTTTCAAAGTCTGTGATTATTTCACGGCATTAATGGGTCCATCTAACTAACAATCAGAAACATAATTATCTCATCTAGCCCAAACTAACACTCTCTATGTGACGTGAGTTGATGATTTTCTTGTTTCGCTGCTAATGCATTTTGAATTTTGTGAAATTTGCAGTGCGCATATTGTTATAATAACATTGGATGAGTAGCATGTTGCAGGGAAAAAATAATACGAAATGATAATAATTCAAGAAAAAGAACAATGACTTGAGATTCGGCTTTTAGCATTATGATTTTATTCAAGAAGAAGAAATGTAGGAGCAAATGCTGGGCGTTTATTAGATTCCTAAAACGATTCTGCATTAAATCTAACTAGAGGAGAACATTGATATAGAGAACTATACATAAATAATTATGTAGCAATATTATTACACATGTACAACAAATCATCGGCATGCCGGTAGATTGAATGCAAGTGCAATTGTATTAAAAACAATTTTGATACATGTATCTAGGCACCATTCTACCCAGAAAAACAAACCAACTAACAAACACAACAAACATCAAACAAACAAACAAATACTTCAATCCACAATGCACAGTGCATTTTGCCCCCACATAATAATCCGACTGTTCATAATTGCGTCGGGATATATGTGAGGGGAAGGACAACCAATTGTAAATAATGACGAGGGAAGTGTTGATACAATGGAAACAAATCCACTGAGGGAGAGTTAATGTATGGTCTTCTCGTCAGACCCAGACGCATCTCGGAGATAAATGTGGCGCAACTGACCGAACGTCAAAAGCCTTTATCATTAACAGCGCACTTTACCCTGTACATATATATTGTCAGGGCTCGAGTAAAAAGATTATCGAGCTTAGTGCGGCTTATTGAACCATGTCCTGAATGCTGAGGAGTTTTCAATAAAATCTGGCCGACTGAGAAATGTAATTAACTAACCGTTGTTGTATTTTGGGACACACAAATATGTAAAGTTGGAGTAGAATAGGTTTCAATACTCCAAAAGGCGACTCGCGATCGATCGCGGCCATGGATAAAATAACACTGTGTCACAAATCGAACCATAAATTAGGCGGCGTTCAAATGGAAAGACACGAGATAATGACCGAAATCGTGAATGTATTTGTTGCGTGCAAAACGTTCGCGATGTTTCGTTTAACAACAACTTCAAATGATGGCATTTTTGATATGAAGGCTGATAAAAACAAACAAATAAACAAAAAATAATAATAACGCATTTACACGATCTACAGAGCCCTGAAGATTAAATTTAAAACAAGTTTCTAGAACAAAAGAATAAGAATTAAAAGCCTCACGCTGAACGCATTTTGGTTTTTTTTTTCTTGCTGACGCGAGTTATTGTAAAACGAAAACTCGCTTCAAGGAGAAATTTTACACCTACTTCCCAAACGGATTACATTCATCGATACAATGCAACAGCAGTAGGTAAGAAGCAATTGGCTTTTTTAATAAATGTATTTGAAAAGTTATCATTTTAAACCAAAATTATCTGTCAGCTGAATGTTCAATCATTGCGTACAATTTGACGAGACGCGAGTACTACTGCAATGACATTAACTCCATGTTGCTTCAAAGTGGTGCCAGTTTCTATGTTTAGAATACACACACATGAAATACAATGATAAGTGCATAACATCGTTGGTTTTAGTGGCCATTATGTATTCAAATGAGAAGCCCATGTCGACCTTATATATCCAAAGTTTGAGTTATGGCTTTCCATTGAACGTGCCCCTTCAAATCTTGAAATGTCTTCCAGCATGCTTTGAAATATTTTTTGATTTTTTTTTCATTTAGATCTTAAACACAAAAATAATAACAATGTGAAACTGTCATGGCTGAATTGATAAATACCGCGGGAGATGTATTACATAAGTCTGAGACTAATAAATTCTTATTTGATAATTGTATAATTATTCATATATTTATCTTATTTTTTTTATTCATGAAGGCCTATCTACTTATGTATCTATCTATTTTAAGTCATTCATTGTATGTATATATTCATGCATTTATTTATTTATCTATCATCTATCTATCTATCTAATCAAATCTATCTATCTATCTATCTATCTTTTCTATATATCTATCTAATCAATCTATTATTTTAATTAATTCGATTTATTATTTGTTTATTAATTATGTATTTGTTTATTAAATCTATGTATTTATTATCCATTAGTTCATTCATTCATTCATTTATTCATTTGCCCAAGGCCTAATGTGGGCCGATGAATCAAACACAATGTGCTTATTAGTCGACCTAGAACGTTAGAGCGTCATAGAGAGTATAGGGCACGAGAATACAAATCCATGTTGCTCATTTGCAACCAGCATGATAAAGACACCTTATTTTGGAGGAATATTATTTTCTTCATAGTTCCATCTCTCTGTTAAATAGCCAATTAAACCAATGACTTTAAATACACTCGTGTTATGGTGAATGGATGCAATTTTAGACGGGGCTTTGTGAAGTACTCTACATTGTTTTTGATCATTTTCTAACGTATGATTTTCTGCATTAATAACGTACAGATTCCTGCGTGGCAATAAACGAATAAACAAACTAGCCACCAATAAAGATAGGTATGGTTATGTTCTAATCATATTACATTGCCCAATATTAAATCTTTTCTTCCAGTGTAGTTTCTTTTACTTCACAGAATTGTATCAACTACATTACACTAGTTCACACACCATTATCGTCATGAATAATGTTAAATGAACCACCGAACACTTGGGGAATTAGAATGTCAAAATATCTGGTTTCTTCTATCTTCTTCTCTTCTCTTCTTACTTCTTCCTTCTTTCTCTTCTTCTTCTTCTTCTTCTTCTTTTCTTCTCTTCTTCTTCTTCTCTTCTTCTTCTTCTTCTTCTTCTTCTTCTTCTTCTTCATTTCTTCTTCTTCTTTCTCTTCTTCTTCTCTTTCTTCTTGCTTCTTCTTCTTTCTCTCTTCTTCTTCTTTCTTCTTCTTCTT
>JZLH01S0117073.1:52888-66663 GCA_001188425.1 Eucidaris tribuloides | reverse complement strand
GTGTGTGTGTGTGTGGTGAGTGTGCAACCCACTGGCCTGCAATAATGGTTGTTCCTCATTTAATGAGACTGTTAGCAATTTTAGCAACATGAATAATCACCAGGGTGTTCTTTTTCCCCAGAGGTCTTTTCTACAGCATAACGAACTTAAATAATAAACTGTTCATATTTGTACATGTACCCTTCCCTTGTGAAATACACCCATGCACTAATTAAGTTGGGGCACATGAAATTGCAAAAATTGTATAACCTTATTCCTGGAACGACCTTTTTCAGATTACTTCCTGTAGACAGTCTGACGCGATTGGTCATGCGTTCATATGTTATATAATAGAGTAAATACGAGTAAAATCACCGATATTGACGGCATAAATTCAAACAGATGCGCGACATATAAATCGTAGGACATAATTTAGCTACAGGTCAAAAGAGTCAGCTATACTGATGCATTTTTCCATATACAAAGATTCAAAATAGTTTGTACAAAAGAATTACAGCCCAACTGTACCGTCTTTTGACAAACACTTCCTAAAGGCGGTAGGATCCCGCCGGCTGATATTCATAAAAAAGATTACCTACAAGTCACTTCATACCATACAATGACATCTGCAAAACATGTCCCTAGAGATCACCCAAAGAGGGGATTTTGGTACCTTTTTCGTATTCTGCACGAGTTCCTCTCGTTGTCAACCATAGACTGTTATTCCATATTCAAACTTTATGTGTTTTCTTTTATTAAAGAAGAGTACTCATTCAACCATGTCGAAGGACGGGTTCACACTAATTCATATTGGAGAATCCCTATAGACCTATGGTCCGATATAACGAAGATTTGTATCTGGACGCGTATCTGATTAGTGAAAAAAAAATCGCGATTCTAGTGCTTGAAAGCATGATTAGCGGTTTAATGTAAAGAACCCAGCTCTTCCTCTCATCATACATTTTGATAACTTTGCATCAAAACAACCTTATAGTCAGATTTTAGACGCCCAAACCACAACCGCCATCTTTGGTCCAGCGGAAAATCTGGGTTTGGGGGTGTGGGGGTGTAGGGGTGAAGGGGTGGGGGCTGTAACCAATTCATATTGGATCTACTTTGTCATACCCGTCTAAACTCGATGTGATGAGCTACAATAACACCTACCACCTGTATTCTACTTGTGCCACCCCCGTTATCTTCCGTAGATGCTGACTTCGTTTTATTGCGCAACAGGATCCCAAACGTGATAAATTTAATGAATCCAGCATTTTGAACCTAATAATTTGTTCAGAGGTGTGTTTCTTTTTGTCATGAACGTCAGTAATTTTCTTCTCAGGCAGTATATCTGTTGGGGCATTCGTGTTTTTTTTTTTTGAGTTATCAAAAACAAAGGTAAATAAAAATTGTAAAGACAGTACAGCAATTTTACCGAATTTCATGGATTACTCTTTTTTGTCTACTTTCTACCAAATTATATTGTGTCTATTTTATTGACAAAGTCAGTAGAAGAACATTTGCATCAATCATTCCGTCCACAAAGTTGGCAATAATATAAAACCAAACCTACCGATGAAATATTGAGGTACATGAATTCAACGCTATCATTTTTGTGGAAAACAAACGAACTTTTAAAATTTTCCTAAAATGGGGTGAAGTGGACATCTGTGTCAAAAATCATTTTCGTTCTCATCTCTCTAAAAGAGGATCCTGCACAAAGTTAGGCAGATATTAACGTTGGTTACCATGGTGATGACGTTACGGGGACAAGTGATTCAAGTAGAGTTCGTAATTCCATGTCGTAATAATACTAACAAAAGCAATATGCAGGAGATGTGAAAATGCCTAATTTTAAAGGCGATTCGGTAATGAACATTTTGATATTTTGACAACATTTTCAGACCCCTAACCAAACTTCAAGAACATGAAGATATCTGATTATTTTATAGTACTGTGGTATGATCAGATAGAGTGAATTCTCATTTTTTTGTGTCACAGAGATGTCCAATTTAACACGTGACTTTTTTCCTTCTATTTCATAAAGAAGTCATACTCTAGATATCCACCCATTACTATTCACTTCTGCTAGTACTATTATGATGTGCCAATTAAACAAGTCTCCATTTCTCATTTGATTGGACAACAGATTGAAAATGGTGAATATGATAATTTTTAAAGTACGGAATTGTTCTATCAACGTGATACTGTACGTGATTGTTGCTCTCATAAAGCTTTAATGTCGAGTTCCACTACATTATGTTTAAAAGTGCACATGCAGTGACTATTCAAAATCGACACGACATATCGAGAACATTTCTAACAACAAAAATAGAACTTTGGGCTGATATCCTCCAGCTCTCAAAATGAAGAATGCAGAAATATGCAGAGTGTTATTTATACTCAGTTTGTATAATGAAGAACTGACGTAAACGACCACCGGGGGATTATTTACCCCCAAACGGGCGCGGTATTTGTAAAGCAGCCGAAGTCTCAGGAGAGCAAGAAAGGGGGTCATTCGTGCAAGGTCCATAACCAGCTAGGTGCCTTGTGAATGTAAACTTACCCGTATGGGGAGAGATGTTAATGTAAAGTTACTCCGATCACTGTATACGAACTTCGTCAACACGTTAGATGCGAAATGAGCCACTAGTATGGTAATTCGCGCGGCTTGTGCAGAAGCGATCTCCTTTTGGGAGCTCCGGATAATCATTGTTCTGAGTCTACTTCAAAATTGTGAAGCCGCACGTTTGAAGAAAACATTAAACTGCTGAAGCGTAATTGTTACCGCCAAATGGGTCTCTGGAGTAACCTAAAAATATGTCTTCAGAAAATGCATATGACGGGGATTCTTCTTGTCTATTCCTAAGCATTGTCGTCTTTGAAACCTTAATACAAACCTAAGCAGTTGCAAATGATAGTTGTGCGTTGGAATTCAAAAACAGAAATATTAAATATATTTTATTTGACGTTCAATGTTTATATTAGATATTGTTTCAGCGAGACTTTTCTGGTTTGGAGGTGTATACAAATAACGTTTCTATGATTGAAGATTTCGTTTGAAATGCAGAAAGTAGACAATAGATCAAATCAAAGAAAAGATGAAAGTCGCCATACCTCGCATGCAGTGTTTCTCCTAAAGGGAATCTGGATCTCGGGACTCTGGAGCCCCTCCCCTTCCACTCCCACTCCCACCCCCAGGCTACGCCACTGTGCACCAGCATTAGACTTCATGTTGTTTTCGTGTATGTCTTTACGGATGACAAGGCATCTTCACTGCTTCACTGGAGGAGGCGTAATAGGTCATTTTTCACACGCTCTGTTAACCGTGTTCAACGTTGAAATGTGTTCCCCTCTGTCGTTCTTGCACAAGACCGCTCGATTTCTTGCACTCCTGGAGACAATTAATCATTTCAGAACCTCGATAAATCACAAACAGAGAGCTAAAAGTCGTGTATTTGACCCCTTTTCTTCTTAACTTTATTGTACGGGCGTGCTTTCTTCGTAGCTAGCTTTAAGGCTCTTGGCAAGGATCTAATTAATGTCGCAAAGCCGCGGGGTACGGCAGTAAACACTCGTATCAAGATAGATGCACTTACTTCTTCCTGTACCTGGGCACAGGTTGAGGTTAAAAGAAAGAAGGGTACACATTAGTTAACGAAACGATGAAATGAGAATTTACAATCTCCAACACCTTTGTCTCTGATTCACCATGGCCACGGTTTTTGCCGAATCGAAAAGATCATTTTCACTTTCACTTCTCATCAATAACAAACATAAAAAACTATTGATCAATTCAAAGCTTCCCTTAAAACTCACTACTTCATGTTGGACAACTGAACGATTGAAATTGTTGATGTCAAACTGTCTACTTTTTCTGTCCTTTCTTTCCCAGAGCGCATAGGGATACTATTTATATTGTAATCTGAGCTGTATAAAAACAGTTCATTATCATTATTCTCATGCTTTTGAGCTGTCACCCTAATAACGACATCTTTCATGCATGTCATGGATGCATACACTTTTCATATACGCAAATGTCCAAACATTACAGACTCATTTGGCCACAAAAAATGGGACCAGGAAGGCTCCCCTGAGTAATCGATTGTATCAAATATTACGGAGGACGAGCTATTTGCTCTATAACTTCAATTAAATACATACCACTTGAAATCATGATTTCAAGCCTAAGGATCGTGATTTTTGTCCATCTGAGTCGCCGGCCGTTGGTGCCTTGCAAATCTTCGATCTATCGGACGTCCGGTCTTCTATTCGTCGCTGTCTTAACCCGTTGGAGACTAAGTATAAGATATCTCGGGCTGAGGTCTATGGAGAATGTGTGTTATATAGAAATCAAGTCGCGCCCAACGGATTAGGAATACGTCACCAATGCATCCAATAACGCGAAGGAATGAATAGTTTCATGGTACTCAATGCAGGTTTTGGGATTTAGATAATATTCATATATTCATTGCACTGGGTAAGATAAACTTTTCATCCTTGATGTGAAAACGATATGCTTGATGGATTTATAATTTTTGGAATTGAGATTTAAAGGAACAGACAGATATATTGAATGTCAATATCTGTCGTTAAAAATACAATTATGACAACAGCAAAAACAATGAAACTACAGTTTTTGCAACATCTGGTTGAAAAAAAAATGGTACTTGTTGTTACAATATTAAAGGGTGACCGCAATATGCTATACCATTATATAATAGTTTCTATTGTTTGTATTTTGTGGTTAAAGCTACTTCGATAACACAAGTATAAACACGACGGAACATTAGATGATAAAAGGTTTAAGACAGCTAGCTATAAATGTACCTTTGATCCATATATCTTTTTGTAGTAAACTTTCTTCTCATCTAGGAAAAAAATGTACTATTCACGGCGTGACTAAAAAATTGGCTACGTACGCACGCACACCTACATCGTATATTTATTTATTTATTTATTTATTTATTTATTTATTTATTTATTTATTTATTCATTTATTTATTTATTTATTCATTCATTCGTTTATTTATTTTTTCCAAAGTATGCATCCATCTATGTTACAGTATGTTTTACATAACTACGTAATGTACTGTATATTAAAAATATATATATTTACGTCACTGAACCCCAAATTACCACATTTATTATTACATCGTCATGGAATGGGCATACAAGTGTTTATTACTGTCACCAGTTGGCTTATAACTCAGCACAATGCACATGCACATGAACAAATAAATCGGTGTATCGTAAGAAAACTATCTAGTTGATATAGACGTGCGTAGGTATGGACGTCTTGTGTCGTCATCTCATAAACTCCCACATGTAGAGGTTATCAACTTTCTCCATCATCAACTATACATAGGGAATACTCATACGTAAACTAGACGTTGTTTTTTGTCACCAAATCGTAACATAAGCTCACAATCAATTTAAGAGAATCGTCTTGTTCTCAGGTTGAGTGTTATCAGAGACAACGTGAAGCTATTTCTAAACGTAGCCGATCAATAAACCCGGAATCGTTGTGTCTACGTTGTGTAACTTTGATACCAACGATAAAATCGGTAAGGCTGAAGTATTCGACCACGTTCTGTCTCTATATCATTGGAGTTGCATGGCTGTATGCGGTGTGGGGGTTGGGGGGGTTGGGAGCGTTGTATACGACTCCCAAAATTTCAAACGGTTCTAAGGACATTTTGTCGAGGGCTTTTCAACAATAACTTACATGAAGAGACATTGATCAGGTAGATTTTAATCACATATTTCATTGTGAAAAGATGAAACAAATAAAAAATACGACCCACTCAACAGGCCCCCCCCAAAAAAAAAAATCCTGTATATTTCGTTGTGAAAAGGTACAAAACATTATGAACACAACCAATCCAGAAAAAAATCATGGATCCACCTCTATTGCCATACGTTAAATCATACAGTACATGCTGCCCCACTATGCGAAAATAAGAATCCATACGCGTAGTCAAGGGTACAACAGTTGATCATTCTCCCCCCCCCCGATCGGTAAAAAGTAAAAGCAAAAGCAAGCTATAACCTAAAAATAATTATGGTCAATAGGTCAATGGAATATAACCTATCCTACACCATGTTCTGAAAATGAAACCCGGAGGCCTCCGAATTCACATTCGAATAACACATATATTGTGCCCCCCCCCCTCCCCCTCCGTTGAAATATATTGGATACGCCACTGCAAAAATCGATCGATATACACCACTCAACGATGTTACATGTATATGACGACACGCCGGGATTAAAGATGTCACATATAAAACGGGTAGCGACGAGAGATCATGACAGTAAGATATAAACATACAAGACACGTACGTACTTGTTACAAATCATCGGAAGATGGCAACATTCTGTTAAAAGAAAGTAAGTCTTGATGCCTTGATTCCTGGAAGAAAAGGTCTTTTTGCACAAAATCGCTGAAAATAAGCATAATAGTAACAGTGTACATCACACACAGACTAATACAAAAAGACAGACAGACAGACAGACAGACACACACACACACACACACACACACACACACACACACACACACACACACACACCAAAACACACACCAAAACACAAACATACACATGCATACAAATCATCCACGCAAATACAAATACATATACAGACATATGCACACATACATGTACATACACACAAACATGCGTATAACCATTTTGTTTTCACTATGATTATGTTTGCATGATGAATGTAAGTAGTTGTATGTAAATACACGTATATACGCAAATATACAAAAAATAACATTCGCCTTTCTTAATCAAATGATACAAATTACAATTCTCACCAAAACTGACAATCAACAAAAGAAAAACAAAATCTCTCCTCAGCACCATAGTGAGTTTGTCCTAGAGTCCTTCATTTAAGATTAATGTGAAGAACAATCCTTGTAGAACTACTCTACAAGGCACCGACCACATAATTCTAAATAAAATCTGTTTACCATGAAAATCAACCTCCATGCAAAATGTAATGATGAATTTCCCGGTGGTTCCAGCATAAAACACATAGACAGAAATAAAATCATTATTTAGATCAAGAAAGAAGGTCACATAGAAGACAATAACTCACTAAGTTTTCTTTGACTAATACATTTCCAGATCTTAGTAGTTTGGTTCTCAAAGTGTAGATTTAACCTTGAAATGCACTTTCGTTCAATGATGAGTGGTACAGAAGGCTATCACATTTATAATCGTAACAAATTTTGTAACCATTTTGTTAACGTGATACAATATTTCAAACACACAAAAAAATCAGGAAAAACGGATATACATTGAATAGAAGGCTTACTTGAAAAGGGTATCCCCTTGCTTAGGGCATTCTAAGAACGAATTAGGATAATTATCTGTTTAGGGTCCATTTTGGTTCTCAAGCCAATACATGTATTTAACCTTGAAATGCACTTTCGGTTAATGATGAGCGATCCAGAATTCTATCATAATCGTAACTGATTTTGTAACCATTCTTTTAAGTGACGCAATATTTAACTCTGTCAATACAACGCTTAAAATATTACATGCTACATCAATGGAATTTTATTACAACGGTACAGTGAGGATTTCCAACGTGGATATCAACACTATATTCAAAGCTCTCCGCCATGGCGACGTTGTATACACAACGATTCGCAGGAGATTGTGAAAGTTATCTCAAATGATGAGTTAATGTGTTACTGATGGTTAAGCTATTCACCAGGGTTGTTTAATTACAGATGTATTGTTGTATATTGTCTGCAGCTTAATTACGATATCGTGGATCATTATTTTTCTTAAATGGTTGCCTGAAAACTATTTCATATTTCTCTTTATTATGCGGCCACGCCCCTGATTTGCCAACGGAGCGATCACGTCCAAGTTGGCCGTACTCGTTGCCGGCCATGGTGTGCGTTGGAACGAGTGCACTCATGCGTGACGCTAAAAGACGTAATGTACATATGCATATGTGTACATTCAGGCACGTTGGTTAAACACTGCTCTAATAAGATTCGACTCGTGGGTGCCCATTCCCAGGGGCAGCTCAAGGTAAAAATCTAGGGAGCGACAACTGTTAGGGGAAAAATATATTTCAAATGCTAAAATTGAAGACATTGCGAAAACACATATGATTTCTGATTTTGAACAATTTGGTCGGGGAGGGTGGCGCCACTCTGACCCCCCCCCCGCCCGTGGCTCCACCCAGGCCCAATCCGTCTTCGACAAAATGTCGAGTGGATCTAAATGCTGGACGAAAAGGGAGAATGAGAGAGGAGGAAGAGTTTAAAAGGTTCACAAGTCAAAGTAGAAAAGAAATATCGCCTCCTTGAACTTCAATGATTAAAAAGTATATATTTTTTTTCGCACGGTGCAAACGAAACAATTTTGGTTGAGTGATGAGATACTCTCTTCTGTCTCCTGCAGATTATCACCTTGCACCAATATCTAATCCATGAATATAATCGACCAAGCAACAGTGCTGCAACCATGTTATTTTTTCTCAAGTCAAGTCAAGTCGCAAGTCATACTGTTTAAAGTCAAGTCAAGTCAAGTCAAGTCGCAAGTCATTTTTTCACGAGTCATGTCACGTCGCAAGTCATTTCGTCGCAAGTCAAGTCAAGCCAACAAGTCAACAACATAAAAAATTTTGCCCAAAAATAAAAAACTCCGCACAGTCTTTGCTGCAGATGAGAAAACATTTACTAGTATTCAGATGGCCGTTGAATCAAAGAAAGGACATCTAGAGGTGCATATGGACCAAGAATAAAGAGTTTTAAAAAGGATTATAAACAAAAACAAAAGAAGAATACCTCACTCAAAATCATGCATACATGTACATCAGTGTTGTAACCAAGTCATTTTTTTATCAAGTCAAGTCCAGTCGCAAGTCATTCTGTCTCAAGTCAAGTCAAGTCAAGTCAAGTCACAAGTCAAGTCACAAGTCAAGTCAAGTCGCAAGTCAGAACAATTGGCGACTCGAGTCTGACACGAGTCCAAGTCACCGTCTCGAGTCAACTCTGCCAAGCCAATCAACCAAACCTACCACGGCAACCAATCAACCAACCAACCAACGTACCACCAACCAACCAACCAAACCAACCAAGCCACCACCAACCAACCAACCTACCACCCACCAACCAACCAACCAATCAACCAACCAACCAACCAACCATTAAATCAATCAATCAAATCAATCAATCAATTAATCAAAATAAATCAATTTACGTCTTTCACAAAACACTTTCTTAGATATTTTCGGGTATGAAAATCAGAACTATCCTACAATCATACAAAATACAAAAATATTTGGGCAAATACTTTCGAAATTACCCGCAGAAGGCAATGTGAGGCGGCACTAAATTAGCAAAAATCATTTTCTGCATCTGCGAAAACAGAAACACTTACCAACAATTCAGCATTATTCAAATAATCTACAGCGGAAAAAGAGGAGACAAATTTTGTCGTTAAATGACAGCCACCGCCATGAAAGCGTGTGATCATGTAATTTCTTAATCTAATTTTGGAAATTGCATTGACTGATCGTGTTGCTATATTTGATTCACACATGATTACGAAGTATTGCTATGCAAACAATTCCAAATAATATTGCGGAGATGTACTCGAAAACATTTTAGCCGTTTGTGGTTGCATAAAAGACACGGGAAATGAAGCACCCTTCGCATAGAGATATTGGATAAGAGTGTTGGAGCCCATAACTCAAAACATTTGTATCATGATGGTAGATAGTAACAAACAGGTGCATATGCATTTAAAAGGGCCAAACAATATCATTTTTATGGGGAGGGGTCTAGCGCTATGAAGATATTTATAATTTTGTAGAAAAACATTTATTCACTCATTCATTTATTCATTTTGTTCATTCATATACATACATACATACATACATACATACATACATACATACATACCTACCTACCTACCTACCTACCTACTTACCTACCTACATACATACATACATACATACATACATACATACATACATTCATTCATGTATGAATGAATGAATGAATTAGTTAATTCATTCATTCATTCATTTAAGAGCATTAATGTTACTATTTTAGTCATATTCATATACGCTTTTCACTTTTATTTAAGAAGTTAAAACTTAAAAAAGCCCCTAGTAGAATTCCGAGTGGAAAGATATATTCACACATGTTGATGTGCATAATATAAGTAGCAATTGATATCCAAAGCACATTCTGTTTGCCACCTTTTTGCACAATGAAACATTCCTCACCAGTACCGTTTAACACTTTCATCTTATTTCCCGGGTACACGCATGGGTTTGCAAGCTCTGCGGTGCTATCTCCTCTAGATGTTAACCACGGCTCATAATCATGTGACAAAATGACTCCGTGATCAGCGACACGCCTCGCTTGTCGCGATTCGTCGCTAAGTTCATTTACCCCCGACATCATATCGGTACACAGCAATGTTATGAGTTAGCAGGGAAATTAACAGGGCCCCCGGCTGTATACCACCTAATATGTCTCATTAGCATGGCCATGAGAGATTTTCATCTAGCAGACGATCTCTACCCCGAAGGCATCTCCTGACGAGGAGGGATTTCAGGCTCGTTCGAACAATGTTTTTGTATAAAGACATCAAGGGAATAGCTAAAAGCGTTCTCCAGTGCGGATTGCACAATATATGCAGCAGACAGAGTTCATCTCTGCATCTGAACTTGGCATGTATGCATGTATGTCATAAAATCGTATAGCTCTTTCACCTTCTGCAGGAAACTGGGGAACAGAGGAATGGACTAGTTGGCGCAAACACAAAACTTAGCTTTAAAATGTAATGTCACTTACACAAAGCTGATTTACGCGTTACTATTCTGTTACTGAGCATCAAACCTAATTTACTGCCCGGGCAATGTTTAAAGGTTAGAAAAAAAAGTTGTCGAATTTTCTTCAGATCAATGCATGTAACCACTTGTGAAGATAATTACGTGATTTACTTCAAAGTATAAATAAGGCACCTATCTCAGCCTAGAAATGCTGGAAAGTAAGGTGCCCTATAGGGCAAAAACCCCACAAAGACACAGACAAACACACACAAACAAATACACAAGCACAATCAAACAAACTAAAGAACACACATGTAAATGATTATGAATAATATCGAAAGTGATAGATGTACATACACGCTCATTCATGTATGCATAGGCCTTGCATAAAACGACACGTTTGCAGGTTCAGACTTTTTGGTAGATGAAAGGAAATTTCATTATAAGAATAGGATTTTAAATGTAAGATAAAGTTCAGCGTGTCTTATTCTATAAGCGTGATGCAAACAGATGCACATAGGCCTATCTCCGCAAGAAAAAACCCGGACATCAGCTATGATGGTTGTATACCCAAGAACCTTTCCTACATTGATAGCGCATCTGAATATAAGGATGACAAATGAATAATAAGGCAAACCCTGGCTTTAATCCTATAGTCAGTTTTTTTAAAGTCTAGAATAAGGTTTTGCTAAAAACTTAATTGTTTTCTATTAATCTGTAAATTCAATCTTCAGCACCGTCCTGTTCGTTAACAAGTTGTAAATCAAATGTTGTAATGAAATGATATTTGTATGTTTTTGCTAGATTTCTGAAGTGTTTAATGTATATTTCCTTGCAAATTTACATCAAAGCAGCAAGATTCATTTCTTGAATTGTCAACAAGCTGAGAATCAAATTTTGTAATATAATGATGTTTTGCACGTTTTCAGCTAGACTTTTGAAGTGTTTAATCTGTTTTTCCTTTACAAGTTTACATCAGAGCAGGATAAAGATTCATTTCTACAACCCTTTACCAAGGCCCCCATCTCCATGAACTTAACGCGAACGCAAATTTTCGCTTCGCAACCTCGTGCCGACACAGCGTCTTCGGCAGAGTATAGGGTGTCGATTTAGTGTGCTTTGTTGCCATGGAAAACCTGGCATGTAGACATGGTTACCATAGGGACACGAATGTTCCCACTTCATGACTGAGAGAAAAAGGAGAAACTTGTGCTAGAGTAATATAGGATGGGGCCTAGTATTACAGAAGGGGGGGGGGGTGCTCTGTCACGTGATGTAATCCATCCAAATCTCAGCCACAGGGTGTACTATGCATTTACAAATCCGATCCATCAGAGGAGATAGCGTTCATTTTGCTGAGAACGTCAGGCTTTTACAAATTACATAAAAGTTGCAAAACAAGTCAACACGAATATCAATGCGTTTGAGTTCATTTTTATCCTCTCGAAAGAATGAATCTCACGTTAATGATACTCGTATATCTCACATATCCCAGCCACAATAGTTGTCTAAGGTGCCAAAAATATAAGATCTCGTATCTACTAGCGAATATTCTAGTCTTAACACGCACTTTCTCTTACATTCTTTAGGTGAAGTGTTACCATAGCTACATTACTGCAAAGAATACTGGTTTACTGTATACATAAACGTGAATTACAAAACAACTAAATCATTACATAATTTCTCTGTACGATAAGTGCCAGATACTTCTTAGAAAAGGGGAGAACCAGAGCAAAATAAGTTCATGATATCTATACGGGTAAACTGGCATCAGATTAACAAATCAAAACCAGCATAATTAGTGTTTGTGTAAATTAATGTCCGTATCCTGTTACTACAACGTTCACCCCTGCATGTGGTGAATGTGTTGGGGTACGGACAAGCCTGAAAGCAGAATGTCGTTTATCAGTTTTTCCCGTAGGAATAGAAATAAATAATAATAATAGGAATGACTAATGAATAACATTCATTTTCATTAAAGCTGGGTTAGGGTTAGACGTAAGGGTAAATGATGGGAGTAAATGATGACCTGCCATCTCCTACATTGACCAACTTTGTAAAGACACTTGACGTCAACCCGAAGATTTGCCAAAACGGATGCAGGACCGAGATGAATGGCGCAATAGGTTACATGTCCGAGTTCGCTCGACCAGATGATGACATGATTGGGGGTAGTCCTCAACTTGGTGTAAATCTATTCTAGAATCAAGTAAACTATGCAAGGATTCTACTGAAAATTTTTGTTGACTCATTTTAAAAGAACTGGTATAAGTATGAATTGTGACAGACAAATTTGTTATGTTGCTTTCTATGAGATTAATTTCTCTTGGGGCACGAGAGGAATTAATTATATGGTATGTTCATGCTTGATTTGCCTTAAGTGAATAAATTCAAGACAAATCCTTCCAGCCAGGGGATACACTCCAGCTGATGTATAGATTGGTATATCTGTCAACCAGTTTGGTTCTAGACGCATTTTTTTTTCTCCCAATCATGTCACTACCGTTCAAGAGTTAAGTCAATGATGACATAATGCAAGCTCTTTTCTTGTCAACTAAAATATCAATTGATACTTTCTAGCCTGGATTTTGGAATTCTATCGTCTCATCTTCAAACAATTTGAACTGCTAACTCCAGATCCTATCATTTCCCTTTAACTTTGTATAGATTGAGGCAGTATTCATATTTCATGGCAGTTCTAGCCCCAACCCCCTCCCCCCCCGAAACGTGGATTTAATATCACGGAGACGCCGAGTGGTAATAACTCATCCCTGCCCTTGGCTCGTCAAAATGCCGAAAGACTTACCCTTTCACCTTAAACCTTCACTTCTCGATTTTCGAGTGATAAAACGGATCGAAAAACTTCGTCAATGAGATCTGTTTCTATTTGATATCACAATACTTTATTTCGATCGGCAAACATCGTTTTAAATCCGCAGCCCGCCCAGATGAGAAACGAACGGGAATAATAACGGTTAATTGAATT